>PVHX01000688.1:0-266182 GCA_004024805.1 Geosciurus inauris
TGAAATTTGGTTGGAAAACTAAACTCGCAACTTGCTCCAACAGAATTATAAAAAGGCCAATTGTAGTTTTCAAAGAGTTGAAGTCCACTGGAATCGCCAACATCAGACAGCTGTTAGAATACATAGAGTCCTAAGATACGAGGAAAGCAGGCAGCCTTTAGATGGTCTTCTGTTGTCCTTTCTTCTATGTCAGAGATTTGTGGATGTGTGGAGAGACACCACACCTGGAATGGTAGCCTTGTTAGGAGTCCCATCTCCACCAATAGCAAGCGAGGAAGGGTGATGCACTTCACCTCCAAGTCTTCTGATGCATTTCCTTCCAGTTCCAGAACTCTCATGAACCTAGTGGAATATGCCAAGATGGCTGCTCTGGTACAGCGGCAGTCACACCCAGAAGCCTATGTATGGCTGCTTGTGTTGGAATTCGGGTTCTGATGAATACAGCCCACCGTCAAGCCAGCTGTCTGTGAGTAAGAAACTGCCTTGGCCTTGGCCTTCCTGAAGTCCTTCCAGCCTTCCTACTAGCAATTTTGAATTCTTCTGAGGCTCAAACAATCAAGGTAGAGCAAGGTGTAGTCAGACACAGTGAGATCCCACTGCCTACTCTTCCATTGCACCATGATCCATATCACCCAAGGAAGCTTTTCCTAACCTTCCTGAGCCCGTGCTTCTACTAGAACATCTCAGAACACTGCAGCTCTTTCTCACAGCCCTTATGGCAGCTCACATTTCCATGCATCATCTTCAGAAGATTTTAAGTTATATGTGGCAGAGTTCATGAGATTTTTAATTCCCCCTTGGATTCCTATAGCTACCACTACTGAGTAACACTTAGTTGATGCTCAACTAATGTTTAGTAAAAAGACAAGATGGGAGCTGGGGATGTAGCTCAGTGCTAGAGGCCTTGCCTAGCATGTCCAAGGTTCTGGGTTCCAGCCCCAGAACAACAACAAGAATAGCAACAAAAAAGACAAGATGGAAGAAATACTTGAAAATTTCCCCCAAATCCCTTACATATCTTATCATGGTTCTTGGCATATACTATACATTCAATAACATTTGTTCACCTTAAACTTCAAATTAGCCAAGTTTTATTTTACACTGTAAGATCAGTGTGTTCAACTTCAAAAGAAGAAAAATGCAAAGGTTCTAGAATTTAAGAGGCAATAATAGCCTAAACATCTTTGTTCAGAGATTATTGTGACTGCATATCTGCTGTAAGATATCATGTCAGGTGCCAGAAGGTGGAGTGATTAGGAACATGAGTTTCTCAGGAGGTGAAACAAGGAGTTACTGTATGACCCCGCAATTCCACTTCTAGGTTTATATCCAAAAGGAATGAAAACACATGTGTTAGTCTGCTTTATGTCTCTGTGACCAAAATAACTAACAAGAACAACTTAGAGGAGGGAAAGTCCAGCTTGGCTCATGGTTTCAGACGTTCAGGCCATGGTTGGCAGACTCCATTACTCTGGGCCCAAAGAGAGGCAGAATATCATGGTAGAAGGGTGTGGCACAGGAGGGTTTCTCTACTCGTGGTGACTAGGAAGCACAGAGGAGAGAGGTTAAGGAGCCATAGGAGAGATGAACTCTTCCAGGGCATGTCCCCAGTGACCCACCTCCTCTAGATACATCCCCCCTGCTTCCAGCTACCGCCCAGTTAGTCCATCCAAACTAGGATGATTATGTTACAGCTCTCATAATCCAATCATTTTACCTGCGTTAACATAGGGGTTTTAGCGGACATCTCATATCCAGACTATAAGAACATGTCTACATGAAAACTTACACATGAATGTTCATAAACAGTTAAAGTGGAAACAACCCAAATGTTCTTCAACTGATAAGTCATTACATAAAATATGATGTGTCCATACAATGGAATATTATTTGACAAAAGAGAAATGGAGTACCTATCCAAGCCACAACATGTAAGAACAAAAGACCACATATCGTACAATTTCACCTATTTGAAAGATAAATAGAAGGTGAAGAGCTAAATCCATAGAGACGAAAATGTACATTAGTAGGTGTCTGGGATAGGGGAGCTGGATGGAAATGGGAGTGATTGCCAATAGGTATAACATTTCTTTTAAAGCGATGAAAATGTTCTGAAATTGATGATAGTGACATTCACGCAACTTCACAAATACACCAAAAATCACTGAATTGTACACATAAAAAGTATGAACTTTATGGCATATGATTTTATTATAACTCAAGAAAGCTTTCATTAGAAAAATGATAGGCTGTGGAAGCAGTGTCTGGATTCAACTCCTGCCCCTCTCTCTTCCTAGGTTTGAGGCTCTAGGCAGATTTACTTAATCTATCTGTCTCTCAGAAACAATAATGGCACCTACTTGGTAAGGCTATGGTAAGAATTAGGTTAATAACTATGCATAAACTACCTATGTAAGGACCCAGAACATAGAAAACGTTCAATAAATATAAGCTTTGTTAATATTGTTTTCTTGCTTTCTAGAGGGATTCGTCTCTGGGTGCCTTGCTCTTCCAGTTTTGGCTTACTGTGCCTTGGGGAATGGTTCACACACCAGTGATTGCTTTTCTATAGTTTATCTTGTTGGTGGCCACTCTCCTGTTCCCTACTCTCTTAGCAAAAGATTCTCTTTTCTTCTGATTTTAATCTATGAAATAGATTTTCCCACTTGCTTCTACCCCTATGTATTAAGCTGTAGATCTCTGGAGGAATTTTCACTCCCTGAGGGCTAGTTTATATTCTCTACACATGAGTACCCAGCAACCCAAGTAATGGGTATCCAGAGATAAGCCTGAGGGCTGATTCATGTGTATGTGGAGGCAGAACAGATAGTGCAATCAGAAAACTGCTATCTAACTAAAACAAGTATCCTCAGGTTGGAATATGTTCTTTCTTCATCCAGTCTTTTTGCCTGGCCAGCCAGGATATATTGCATAAAGACTGAAAACCCTTTGATGAAGGTCCACTATGGTGGTCCCTCTTTGTCCATGGAGCATATATTTAAAGATCTCCAGCAGATGTCTCTAATTATGGTTAGTACAGAACCTTATGCATACTATTTTTCATGTACATACATATATTTAAGTTTAATTTTTTAGATTGGTCACACTAAGAGATTAAAAGCAATGACTAATAATAAAATAAAACAAGCTGGGCATAGTGACACACACCTGTAATCCCAGCTTCACGGGAGGCTGAGACAGAAGGTTCACTAAGTTATAGTTTAGCCTAGCAACTTAACAAGACTGTCACAAAATAAAAAGGGCTGAGGACATAGCTCACACTGTAGAACACTAGACTATTCCTCTTACGTAACTATAATTTGTTACTGTTACCCAACCTCCTTTTATTCTGTCCCTTTCTTAACCTCTAGAGACCACTATTCTATTCTCTACTTGGATGACATCAACTTTTCAACTTCCACATATGATCAAGAACACATAGTATTTTTCTTTTTGTGTCTGGCTTATTGTACTTAATGTGATGTCCTCCTCCAGTTCCATTCATGTCACAAATGACAGGATTCCATTCTTTTTCATGGTTGAATAATATTCATCAATATGTATATCTACTACATTTAAAAAATCCATTTATCTATTTATAAACACTTTGGTTGATTCTGTATCTTGGCCATTATGAATGGTACTGCAATAAACACGGGAGTATAGGGATCTCATTGATACAATAATTTCTTTTCTTTTGGATATATACCCAGTAATGACATAGCTGAATCACATTGTAGTTCTATTTTTTTTTCTTGGAGGAACTTTATACTGTTTTTGATAGTAGAGCTAATTTATGTTTGCACCAACAATGTATAAGATTTCCCCTTTTTTTCACATTCTCACCAGTATTTTTTAAAACATAATTGGGATGTGGTGGTATCTCCTTGTGTTTTTGATTTGCATTTCTTTGGTTAGTCATGTTAAGTCTTTTCTCATATACTTGATCATTTTTATATCTTATTTTGAGAAATGTCTATTTAGTCAATTTGCTCATTTTAAAATCAGGGTATTTGATTTGGGGGTGTTTTTTGAGTTTTTTATTGTCTGAGGCTTGAACTTTTGCATTTTGAGATATGACAGCAAAATTAGCAGTTCTATATATACATGTATATACATATATGTGTGTTTATGTATATGTACATACAGTATGTATGTACATATAACTCCTGATACATACCCTCCCATATATGTAGACACATATATGTGTATACACACAGTTTTTTTTTAAGGAGTTCTTTTCCCTTTTCACACTTTTCCAAGAGATTTCTTCTTACTAAAGATCTTAGCAATCAGCATGTGATTTTCTTTCTTTCCTTATTAAGTCAAGAACTTTGCCCTTTTCACTTAGAGGAAGCACTCTCTGGCTTCCCTGGCATATCTGAATTGCCAACATTACCACTCTTGCACTTTGGGGACATTACTAAGTAAAGTAAGGGTCACTTGAACATGAAAGCTGTGACACTATGTCTGTTGATCTGATAAATGAGATGACCACTAAGTGACTCACAGGCAGGTAGCAAATGGAGTGTGAATGAGAGCTCATCCTTCTACTTCGGACAGGGTGCAATTAAAAATCTATGAATAGTATATTTCTGGGATTTCTCAATTAATGTTTTTAGACTGCAGATGACCTGGGCTAACTGAAATCACAGAAAGTGACCTCAGATTTCAGGGGACTACTGCATTACAGACACGATGCTATGAGCTAGAAATTATAAGATATCAGCATTCTGTGTCTTTAGGGCTTATTTATCACAATATGCAATCAGTAATATTCATTTTCTTTAAGTATTTAAACTTCTTTTTCAGGAAACATTTAAGTTCAATTCCTTTAAATTCCCTTCCTATTTTTCTCTCATTCAACAAGTAAATATTAGTTGAGTACTTGCTATGTTCCTTGCACTGATTTAGGACAAAGTCTCTCCCATCAGGAAGTTTACACAAGGTTGGGAGGAGTCAGACAATGAGTACATAAGCAAATATGTAAGTGTTATATCAAATGGAAATATTATGCTTTGCACCAAAAACAAAACAAATCAAAACAAAACTAAAACAGGCTAGTGGGATTGAGTAAACATTACTTGAAGTGTTCAGGGAAAGACTCACAGACTCTGACATTTGAGCAGAGACTTGGGGGAAGTAAAAAGGCAGTCTTGTGGGTGTCTGCTGGGAAAGAGATTCAGGCAGGCTGAGCTGGGAGCAGGCAGCAAGGAGGTTGGTGTGGTGGGAGCTGGTAAAATGAGCAGGAGTGTGTTAGGATACAATAACCTACAGCTGGACAAAATTATCTAACACAATGCCTATTTTGTAATAAAGGGTTGCATTTCTTATGTAATGTATTGAATGCAGTACAAAGTAGAGTACCAGTTGTTTACTCTCATAATTTTGTGACTAACTTGGAGCTGAAGCTTGTTCCCATTGCCCAGCATATTCTAGCCAGGAAAAGATCAAACTGAAAAATTTGAAGTGTGGTTGCCATTAGATGCCTATCATTTTTGCATCACTTGAAATGATACAATGTAAGTCAAACCATGATAAGCCAGGGACCATCTGCACACACATACCTGTGATAAAGTTTCACTTCTAAATTACACTTAGTAAGAGATTAACAACAATAACTAAAAATAAAATAGAGCAATTATAACAATATTGTGTTATAAAAGTTATGTGAATGATTGATTTGATAACTAAGGCTGGTTATCAGATCTGATCACTTAGGCTACTAAGTCACCTTTATTTATCTACGCTATGTAGATAGAAAGTACAGTGAGGATGGAGGGCTGATTCACATCTTGGGCAGGACAGAGCAGACAGCACCATCATGTTACTACTCAGAATGGTATGCAATTTGAAACTAATGAGTTGTTTATTTCTGAAATGTTCCATTTAATATTTTTGGAATGCAGTTAACCACAGGTGACTGAAAACACAAGAAAGCTAACCTGCATATAGGGGGGACTGCTGGATTTTTCATTTTAACTAGTCTCATAGGTATGTAGTGATATCTCATTGCATTTTTGTGTGTGTCAGGGGGAATAACCAGGGATTGAACTCAGGGGCACTAGACCACTGAGCCACATCCCCAGTCGTTTTTTATATTTTATTTAGAGACAGGGTCTCACTGAGTTGCTTAGCACTTGGCTTTTGCTGAGACTGGCTTTGATCCTCCTGCCTCACCCTCCCAAGCTGCTGGGATTACAGGTGTGCACCACCTGTGGTTTTAATTTGCATTTCTCTAACAAAACTAAGAAAATAAATGAACATGAGAATGACTGAAAGAAGACTTCTTTTGGGGGTGATATGAACGTTCTGGAATTAGTGGTTGCACAACATTGTGAATATACTAAAACAATTGAATTGTAAACTTTAAAAGAGTGAATTTTTATGCCATATAAATTATATCTCAATTAAAAATAATTAGCATTAAACTGTTTTTTTCTTAAGCACCTGGAAGACTATTGGCAATTACCAACATAGGAAAGATGTGGGCAAGGAAGCAGGCTTTCATGGAGCGAAGGAAGCAAACAAGAATTGTGGATATGTCAAGTTTGCGATGCCTACTACATATCCACAAGAAAATATTTGGGTGTAGTTAAATATGTTAGCCTAAAATTTCTGGGAAAGATTCAATTTGGAGATAGATTGGACCTTGTCAGAACATAGATGGAGTTTAAAACCATGAGCCAGAAAAATTTCATCTAGAGAGAGAATGCAAATGGAGAAGAGAGGCTCTAAGCTTGGAGAACAGCTGGAGTTTGGGCACTCCAACATTTAGAGATCAGAAAGTCGAGAGAAAGCAGGAAAAGCAACTGAAAAGGAATAGTTAGTGGGGTGGGAAGAGAACTTGATGTCTCAAATATCAAGCAAAGAACATGTTTTATGAAATGTAAGTGATCAATTTCATCAAATGCTGCTTACTGGTCAAGTAAAACTAGAAATGAGAATTGATCATTGGGTTTTACAAATTGGTCATCATGACAAAAACTGTTTTGATGGTGTTGGGGACAAAAACCCATTGGGGGTTTCATGGAGGTGAGGAATGAGAATTAATGGGGGCAGAGAAATGGAGGAGAGAAATGTGAGATCAAGAGAAGTCTGCTTTTTCTTTCCCTGTTTCTTTTGAATTGGGAAAAATATAGCAGGTTTATGAGTTAATAGACAAAGAGCCAGTAGAGAGAAAAAAAAATTGATGATGTAGGAGGAAGAAGGAGGAGAGAGTGGTAGTAGTGATATTCTTGAATACAAATGAAGAGGATGGGATCCAGTGACCAGTGAAAAGTTATCCCCAGATAGGAGTCCAGATAATTGATACTCTGAAGAATGAGTGTATTAGGGAGCTGGTACAAGTAGGCTGGTAGGTATGGTTCAGAGTGTGCAGTTATCTAGTTACTGAAAGAAGAAATTAGAACTAAAATCATTGGTCAACAGTGAGGATAGAGAAGATACTGGAAGTTTGTCAAGGAGAAAGGTATTACATGTTTGTCTAGAAGAGTGAAAGAAGGAAGGGATTAGGAAAGTGTAGGGAATTTTCCAGGCAGCATACAGAACCCATGTGAAAGATTGTTGGTCATAAATATAGAATGAGATCTGTCAGCATTGGTGTGTGTGTGTCCCAACCATAGCATGTGCAGGGGTGGAGTAAATAGAGCACTGGATTTACCATAGTTCAGGATTTTTTTTCACGTAAGTTAAGTGAGAAAGTGGGTTGGGAAGGAGTTGTGGATGTACAGCAGGAAGTGTTACATGGAAAGACCTTGATCTCTAAGCACCCCCAGCCTGGCGAAAAAAGGAGGAAAGGATCTTAGTGAAGTGAAGGACAGTGCATGACAGTGGGGGCTCTGGGTTGTAAATGCTTTGGTTATGGTCAAGGAATTTCTGGAACTGGAGGATTAGTGAGCCAGAAACAGGAGGAGCACAAGTTTGCGGTGTTGCAAACCAACTCTGCTCCATCATAGCACACTCTGCCCTCTCTCCCCTGTGTGTTTAAATCCAGCAGTGCAAAATGGCCTCATGAAAACGCAATGCTTATTTTATTAAAATACTCCTCACACGAACTCAAGTGGTGATATGCAAAGTTGTGAATAAAAAATCTGTTCACACATTTTTCTTACAGAGAATAACAATTGAATGTATGTTTTCATTGCTCCGAGGCAAGAAAAGAGCAGTAGCTGTTTGTTACAAACTTGTCAGTGCTTAAAATGTTCCAAGAGTCAATATTTAATTAACAAATTGTCATGCTGATTTCACAGATGGCACATGTGAGAAGGTTATGTATGGAATAAAAATTAATCCTTATTTAGGAAAACCTGGGGATTTAAAAAATATGTGTCCCTTGATAATCAATACTTCAAACTGAGGAAGGGAAAAAGATGAAGGAACAATCACTGAACATATCTGTGTCAGACTATCTACAGAACCCAGCTTATAAAGAATGCAGAGGACTTCTCTGGCTTATTTTTTGAGGAAAATGGCATATGTTATACATAGTAGCAAAACCAAATATTTTTAATGAATAAATAAATGATGATTAGTTATCTCTCCATCATCACATTAGTGTATACCAATTCTTTCCCATTGTGTAGATCCAGCAGGTGGTAATTGGAGATGATGGAATGTCAGTTCAGAATGAAGAGACCTCTTTGCTCATGCTCCACAAATCCCCAGCCAGTCGGTTCACTAGACTGACCATCTTTCATGCCCTGGGCCTTTGCAAATGCTATTCTCTTTGGTTGAAAATTGCTTGTTGCCACCTTCCTTTTTGTTCCTACTACCTCTCACCCACCACCCCCAGCTTGTCCCTCTGGAAATTGCTTCTTTCCTTCCAGCAACAATTCAAGCATCACCTCCCTGGGAAGCCTTTTCATTCTTTTTTTCTTTTTTTTGGTGGTGCTGGGGATCGAACCTGAGGCCTTGTGCATGGGAAACAAACACTTTACCAGATGAGCTATATCCCCAGCCCAAGACTTTTCAACTCTGCTTTAATTTACTTTGTCCTGCATTTTGGGAACTCCCCAGATTCGCTGGAATTCTGCCTTCCGTTCCTTGGTCACTTGCTCAGTGAATAGTCCCCACCTAATTGTTGCCACTACTCCTAATTATGCCACCTTTATCAGCCTTTCCCAGTTGAGGGCTACACTCTGGCCTGGCTCTATCAAACCCACCATGATGGCACTGTAAAGTCCTTGGTTCCTGTGACCCCCAAGGTCCAGTTCCCCCAGTGCTCCTGAAGTCAGGTGACACACAGCTGTGGGACCTAGGCTCTGGCTTCCCCACTAGGGCCACATACATATGTAAGGGAAGAAATTCCTTCTACAATATGAACTATGATCAATGAAAGATAGTTAATCTCCCGTTCCTTCCTCCCCATCCCTTATAGACTATCCTGAAACAGAGAGGTTTCCACATGCTGGCAGGGGAGGTCTAGTGTGGCTGAAATATCAGCTGTGTTGGATTGTCAATGTACCACTTTCATTTTTCCTCCTTCTCCAGTTCTTGATGCCCAACGCAGTACTAGCACCTGAGCTGTGTGGTCCAGGCTCTGATTTTTATGGAAGTGTCCATCCTCTGCAATCTCACAGCAACCCAGATTCTTAATAGCTTGTGCTGTGATTGTTGGTATATTTTTATCAAAATTCTTGAGGGCAAAGACTCATTTTCCTTCAGAATCTTGTTACTTAGCTCCATGTTTCTAATGTGCTAGGTGACTCTATGAAGAGTTAGATCATTAACAACTTTACTGTTATTTGATCACACATTTAAAGCAACATTGACTTCGGACATCTTTTGCTTTAACTCTTGGAATACAGAAGAACAACCTGAGACCAAGAGAATTCAGGGATTTTCCCAAGGTCACTCAGCTATTGTATAGCCTGACTAGAACTGGCACATTGGTTTCCTGATCACATAGCACTATTCTCTTCATTAAAAACTGTCACTTTGATTTAAATCAGAGGAAAACAACACCAGGACCAAACTGAAAAACCCATGGGAGCTGTGTTTCTCCAGACCATCTTCAAGCCTTTAGATTTTCCCATTTTAACACCAACTGTAGGAAACAGTATTGCTTTGGCTTGGTTTGTGCTCTCTACCAAGTATCTGCTGCTTTTTTTCCTGAATGCCTCCAGGTGGTGTCTCACGGGTAATTGCAAACACAGTCCTGCCAGTTCCCACATGGCACCTGTCATGACATTCTTTTTCTGTTTCAATTTTTAGCACGATGCACACAGCCTTGGGCTTCTCCTGCTACACACCCAGCCAGCACTGAGCACCGATGCCCACTTAGGGCCTTACTTTCTTCCCCACCATTCCTCTAGGCCAGTCAGCTTACTGATCAAGAGCCACTGTTTGGTGTACATATACACATAGTTACCTGAAATGGAGAAAGTGTCCTTCATCTCTCCAACTCTAGCATCATGTTCTGGAACACCGAGAACAGCACTGCGACCAAGACCCCTGGAGTGAGGCGGAATTACTTACTTATTCCTTCTCTAATTGTAGCACCAAGTATCAGAACTGAACAGCAAGACTGGTGAAAGAACATGACAATCTGACCCACAGCAGCCAGTGTGGCACAGGGGAGGAGGTGAGGTGGAAGGATGGAAGAACAAGCCACCTCCACCCCTTGCCTGCCCCACTCCCATCACAGCATGCTCCCCAAATACCAACACACAGCCTAATGTCTTAGAGCAAGTGCTGACCCAAGACTGTTTTTCTTTGACCACTGGGCTAGAAATGGTTTTATAGTTTAAAATGGTATAAAAGCAACAAGAACAAAAAATAATAACATCCTACAGAGACCTATATGACATCCAAAGCCGAAAGTATTTACAATCTAGCCCTTCACAGAGAGGGTTTGTGTGTTTTTGTCTTAAAGGGAAAACAAAATGCATCTATCAAAAATGTGAAATATAGCAATGCACAGTACAAAATGTGAAATTATAACTATAGGACAATTCTATTTGTCCTGCAATGATATTAAAATCTTGCATTTTCATCATGATGAACACCATTGTCTTCCCTGATGACACGTCATTGCCATATTAGATGGTGGCTCTGCTTCCAACCAGCCTGTTGCAGGCTGCCTCTGATCCTGCATTGCAGGGAAATTCCTTCCTCTCACATCCTGTCCCATTTTCTAAACCAAACAGAAGCACTTTGCCTTTAGTCTTCTCTTAGACTGAGGAGCCCCCTCTTCTAAGCAGAAGGTTCACAGACTTGCCTATCAGTAGACTCTTGGGAGCTGTGGATACTAATTCTTTGGTTATCCCAGGAGACAAATGGATCTTAAGATAAACACAGCCTAGAGGCAAATCAAGGCCCTGCCACATGTGAAAATAGATTTGGTTTTTATTTAATTTTATTTCGATTTAGTTTCAAATAAACCAAAAATATAAATATTGACTTCCTCTTTGATGCAAACAGATTTTCTTCCAGACCTGATGTAGATGTAAAACTTAATAAAAATTTCTTGGAAATGGGAGGATGATTATTTTTAGGTTATATTTTCTTTTCTTTGGAATATAAATTCCAGTGCCCTTTTCAGCTGGCTTTTTTGCCAGCTCATCATTGGCAGATAAAGGTTACATATGCCAAGAGTTATTCTGGAGTGCCAGAAGAACATCATAAACCTTGCCACATGCTACTTCTCCCTTTATTCCTTTGAGCTTATCACACCACATCTGATTTTCAATCATCAATTAAAAACAGTCAGATAGTAATATCCCTTTTACCTGAGGAGAGAAGGAAGCTTCAACATTGATTAGATCAACTTCTCTTATTTTATTGGTGCTAGGTTAAAATAAGAAGAATTGTGACACTGATGTCACCAACATGCTTGAGTTTCTCCATGCATTTATGTTCCCTTTGCTTTTTGTAAGTAAAATGGTAAGAGGATTTCCATCGAAAGTGCACTGTATCTTAGCTGTTACAATCTTGGAATGAATATTATTTCACAGTGATCATTGATTCTATGTCAATCACGTTTTAAACCTGTTACTAGGTCTTTGGCAGGCATTCCCAGAAACAATATCATAGCTTAGTTATCTTGAACTGAAAGTAAATTTAGGATATTCCAGAGAATCCCTGAACTTCTCAAAGGTTAATTTTCAAACAGAAGATATTAGAGGAAGGAGTATGGGGGTAGGAAGGAAAGTAGAATGAATTGGACATTAATACCCTATGTGCATATATAACTACATGACCCGTGTGATCCTACATCACGTACAACCAGAACATTGAGAAGTTATACTCCATTTATGGATGATGTGTCAAAATGCATTCTGCTGTCATGTATAACTAATTGGAACAAATTTAAAAAATAAATAATATATGAAAAAAAGAAGATATTAAGTGAATCAGGCTAATTTGCTACGTCAAGTTCTATAAGAACATTGTCAAATAATATAGTAATTATAAATCTTTTAAAAGTTACATTGGCATGGATATGGTGATGATGTGAATATTTTAGAGAGTAAATGAAATTTATAAATGTCTGATAGCCCTGGTATGATGTTGTTAGTTGATTCTGGTTAACTTAAAATGCTGTATTCAAGGAAAATAACTAAATTTTTTTGTCAATTGCTTAAATTTTATCAGATTTTTGGCCATATATTTCTCCATAAGCAGTTATTATCTTGATTTTTCTCTGGAAGCATCACAATTAGATTCATAGAAATGACTCTTTATGCATACTCTTTTTTTTTTTTTTGGTACTGGGGTTTGAACACAGGGACGTTCAACCACCGAGCCTTATACCCAGACCTTTTTTTATATTTCATTTAGAGACAGAATCTCACTGAGGGCCTTGCTAAGTTGCTGAGGCTGTCTTTGAACTTGTAATCCTCTTGCCTCAGCCTCCTGAGCTGCTAGGATTACAGGCGTGTGCCACCACACCTGGCTGCACATGCTCCTAAATACAAGTTTCTGATAATTTTAAGACCAATGGATTGAATTAAAGTTTCTATAACTTTAATTTAAAAACTGAGTTACTAAAATTCTTTAAAAAAAACCAAAAAACAAAAGACAGTGCACCATATTCCTGCTAGTCAACTCTCGTTTTAGTCAGCTTTTTCGCTGCTGTGACTAAAAGACCCGACACGAACAGTTTTAGAGGAGGAAAGTTTATTTGGGGGCTTGTGGTTTTAGAGGTCTCAGTCCATAGGCAGCCAGTTTCCTTCCTCGGGACTTGAGTGAATCACAACATAATGACAGAAGAGTGTGGCAGAGGGAAGCACTCACGTGATTCTCAGGAAGCAGAAAGAGAGACTCCCCTCACCAGGTACAAAATGTATATCCCAAAGACACACTCCCAATGACCCACCTCCTCCAACCACACCCCACCTACCTTCAGTCACTACACAGTTAATCCCATCGGGGGATTAATTTGCTGATTGGGTCAAAACTCTCATGCACAGTCGTTTCACCTCTGAATGTTCTTATATTGTCTCACACATGAGCTTTTGAGGGACACCTAATATCTAAACTATAACAACTCCTATTGCCTCTGTGCTGTGGTCTTAAACTAGCCAATTTCCTCTCTCATCTTCAGTTTCTTTCCTTGTAAAGTCCAGCATCCATCTGTTATTTTTTCCTTTCACAGACATTTTGACAAGAGAATGAGATAACATTCACACAGTATTTTACATTTCTCGAGTGAAAAATTCTCGTGTCATTGAAGGATGATTTTCTGAAAGAGCATGAGGATGGACCTGAGTGACATGGAAACTGCCCTGGGGAATACAGACTGGGAAGATGAATCTGCCTAGGTGTTAAGGCAGATTAACACAACCTAAAGCCTTGTGTTATTTGCTTTTTGGTTCTTTTATCATGAACTTATTTTAAATATTAGATAAGAGAGGAGATTTGAATTGACAGACCTTGGATACTGATTTGGAATAAACGTATCTGGCAATATTACCTAATATCTCCCAAACAGCTCTCCAGAGACCTGCTTTGAACTCTTTTCCATCCTGACCTGTTGAGGAGTTACTCTTATTTAGGCACACTAGGACCTAAAATGCATCAGACAAGAAGAGTCAAGTTAATAAGGTGTTTCAGAAACAAGCAAGTAAATAAGAACTATGGTAGGAGTTCATGACTCTCTGGATCACCTAAGGCTCACAATCATGTGGAAAATATTCCCGCTGATGCCCACAACCTGCTTAGTACTTGCTGCTCTCTGATGTGCTGGTACAGGCCTCCCTCCAATTGAGTTGTATGACTATCAAGATTTTGACATGTTATGGTGCTACTCTATATCATGTACAACCAAAGAAATGAAGAGTTGTGCTTCATTTGTGTATGATGAATCAAAATGTGTTCTGCTGTCATGTATACCTAATTAGAATAAATAAATTTTAAAAAAAAGAGTTTGAAGTGTTTACCATCAAACTGGATTAGGTTAGCTGTACTTGCTCTTGCAATGATTTATATAAATCAAATTTTGCCAGAATTTATTCTAACAAACATAAAATCAAATTATCCTTGCTAATAAAAAGCTTTGAATGTTCATTAAAGGAATATAAAAATGAATTAAAAAGTTATTGAACTAGATGTGGGTAAGGTAGCTGAAAAAAATTGGCATGAAGTGACAAAAATCTGGGAGATTTTTGCATTCAATTTGTTGAGACATTTTTAAGTCCTTGACCCATTTTGAAAAATCTAAATGGGAGTTGTAAAGATGAATTGCACATGTTTTAAGAAAGAATAACTGTATGGAATTCCAATCAATACAACCACAACCAAAGGAATAAAAAATATATAAATCATGATATGTAGACAGAGTAACATGATTATACATTAAAAACATGATGCTGAATGAGAAAAATAAGAAATTAAATAAGAACTTAATGCCTTGTGTATGCATGAAACAAAAATACACTTTTTTAAGAAATCAAGGAAAACATGTATAAAATATACAAAATTGTTGCTTTGGTCCAGGGAATAGTTAACATTTTGGTCTTCTCTAACTCATGCAGTCAGGCTCTCTCTCCATCATTGTCAGGGAAGCTGAGAAGTTTACTTTCTAAGGAAGAGGACTAGATGACCAATGCCTGGGATGGGTAAACACTTCTGAACAGTGTATGGAGTACATGCCTGTAATCCCAGCTACTAGGGAGGCTGAGGCAGGAGGATCTCAAGTTCTAGATCAGTCTCGGAAACTGAGCAAAGTATGAGACCCTGTCTCAAAAATAGAAATATTAAAAAAGGCTAGGGATGTAGCTCAGTGGTGGAGCACTTGCCTAGCATGTGTGAGAACATGGGTTCAATCCCCAACACCAGAGAAGGAAAAGAAAGTTGAGTAGAGAAACTAGTGCATGTTGAATGGTATGATCCTTCAGCTTTTCCTACCATTTGCACCTAGAATTCTATCAATTAGGTCTATGCCTGCAACATAAGACATTTAAGAATCTGACAAGCCAAGAGAAAATACCTCCACGTAGTGATAACTGGGGATTGCTTGATGAAATGGCCGGTCACCTACACCCCATCACCATTGGTGAGAGAAATTTCTAGAAACACAGAGCTTTCAATCAGCTTCCCAGCAACTCACTAGAGTTTGAAAGGGCAGTCAGGAATCACCAGAAGCAAGATATGGATTTACACTTTTTTTTTCAGTGCTCAGGATTAAACCCAGGGACTCACACAAGCTAAGCAAGTGCTGTACCACTGAGTTATGTAGCAAGACATGAGTTTGGAGCAGCAATATTGTATTATAAAAACAGATTCTGAATGACTTATTATTTTGAATAATCCATGCCTGTCCTTTTTCACGTGTCTAAGATATTGCCTGTGATTCTTAGCTGAATAAGAACATAAGCAATATTTGCCACATTCCCTTATATTACAATATCCCTACCATCCTATTGGCTAAAAAGTTTTCCAGTGTTTCCTGCAGGAGAGAGCCCAGAATTTAAACATATAGGCAAAACAGGTAGGTAAAATGGATTTCTTGTATTTCAGTTCTACAGCCCCAGTATACTGTTATTAACTGGAACAATGTGGTTCTTCCAATGGACTGAAGGGAAAGGAAAGATAATTGTGTTTATTTCAAACATCCTGACCAGGATCTAGGCAAGAGTATTTCTGTCTGCTCTTCAGAGTGTGCATGATCCATGTGTGTATGAGCATGTGTGTGTACCTGTGAATGTGTACACACATACTGTGCTCCACTACAAATCAGCAAATCTCGTCAAGCTTTTGTAAGGATGTATACCAGGCTGCTGAGGCACTTTGACTTTTTCCCAGAAAAATCAGGAATTTGGCATCATTGGAACCTCAAAAGGGATGACCTGCATGTTGAACTCACAGCCATTCATGCGACTGTCTAGCAGGAGCCTACCAGTTTTATCATTTTCAGACATTTTGGTTGATGAATTAAAGCCTGGATACAATCTCTAGAAAGCATCTCTAGCTTTACTATAGAAGAAAAGGAGAGATGCTTGGAAATGGGCTTTTTATTGGTAGCTTCAGCTTCCCCCATTAATCTTCCTTTATGCTCGTGATACCCTGGGGCATTGTTATCATTGAGAATATAAACTAGAGGTACCCCTGCAGAATGATTGAATGGTCAACTTTCCTTCACAGCCTCCCACAGAAAGCACAAAGACAAATGTTCCTGCCACAGACTATGGCAAAGATACTCCTAAGTTTCTTAGGGAGTGTATTATCCATGTCTTTTATTTTCTATACTTTGATGCTTTGGCATCTGGAACTTTGGCTGACCCTACAGGCATTGCCCCTCCTATGGCTACTCAATTTGTAGAGAGAGCAAATCACTTGGCCTGAGTGTTCCTTCCAAATGCAAACCAACCAACCCAGAGTTGATACTTCTACTTTCTTTATTAGACTTGCACACTCCAGGTGGCCATCCACTTGACTTGGGACTACTTTATCCTGGATTCAGGTACTATACAAGTAGGATATCCCCTCTACCCCAGAGCCCACCAAAATTATTTAAACTTGTCAATCCTAAGCATGCTCAGTTTGCCTTGCCTGTTCCTTCTCACAGAAACCATAATAAAGGCTCCTGACTATGAATTTTCCCTCTTTCTCTGCCTCCAGAATGTGGTACTTCCTCATAGTCACACCTTCCTAACATGACATGACACCTCCTCTTGGGAATTATGATTTACAAACTTAACTTTTAGAGGCAACCATCTTTGACCTAAATAATAAAATCAATCAAAATAGTGCAAGCATGTTATGCCAACTGGCAAAGCAGGAGGTGGGGGGTATCATAAATGAATAGAATCAACATGAGCAGAAAGATAAGAAAGAGACTTCCAGAGAGGAAGAAAGTTGTGAACCAGGTTACTGAAAGAATTAACTGCTAAGGTTATTATGCAATACAGGCAGATCAATTTTGTTGGAGGCACCAAAGAGAGAAGATTACAAATGAGGATGGAAGTTTGGTTACAAATTGTGGACTAATACATTTGGACATTGAATGATTCATCTGAGCCAGAGAGAGTTATCACTAAAGCAACGTTCCCAAATGAATCTCAATATTGGATAGGATGTTTTGGAGGAAGAAGGAATTAGATTGAGCTGCCTGGTGAGGCAGGAAATTCTGTAACTGCATGTACTACAGTATAGGCAGGGTTGTCACTTGGTTGGAAGTGGTGTATTGCAGGTAAGCAAATCTCTAAGGAGATCTTGATAAAATGTATCATCTGATTCAGCAGGTCTAAGATGAAGCTCCATGTTCTACATTTCGAACAAGCTGATGATGCGGGTCCCCAACCACACCATCAGTTACAGGGAAATAGATGACCTCTAAATTCACTCACAACCTGTAGTTCCTTGATTTTATTATCTATCATGCTGAGAAAACAGGCTGAAAATTTGCATCTAATATCAGCTTGAGCTGTTCTGTTTGTCCCTATTTGTGAAAGTGTGAATTCCAGAATGCCAAGCCAAGCCATGCAGAAAGGATTACACACAGCCCCTCGCTATCACCTCCCCACTAAACTAATGGGGGCAGGAGAAAATGAGCACGAGATTCTGAAAAGATTGGAGCTAGATTTGGAGTTTAGAGAGAAAGAGAATAATAAATTGGAATATTCAGAAAGAAAGATATAAAGGGGAGAATTGTGGGGTTTAATCATAAAAAATCAGTGTCATTTTGTTTAAGAATACAGTTGAACTTTTTATTGAATATAGAGTTTAATCTCATCACATTATCTTATTCCTATGAAGCTGCACATGAACTAAATAGTTTCTTACATCATTTTTTCCCTCTAGTTGCTCTCTTTAGACCTTAAAGATATGGTCAAACAGAAAATGCTTCATTAGAAGCATGTTAAAAATATTTAAGAGTCACAAACTTTCATTTTAAGTTTTCTGATTAGGCACCTTTCGTGTGCTTGTAATTCCTTGACATGATCACTTTTACAAAATTAGTTAAAATTATTATTTTAATTTTCATTTTAACCACTCATTAAAGTACTTATATATTGTTTTATCTTTTGGCAAGGCATGAAGTTGATCTTTCAGAGGAACTGAGAATGAAAGCTGATAGTGAACAGAATAATTTCTGTGTATAGTACTGGGGATTGAACACAAGGATACTCTACCATTGAGCTATATTTCCAGTCCTTTCTGTTTTTTATTTTGAGACAGGGTCTCACTAAATTTCTGAGGCAGGCTGGCCTTGAACTTGCAACCTTTCTGCCTCAGTCCCCATGAGTTGTTGGGATTATAACATGTGCCATTGTACTTGGCCAGAATTACTCTTAATATGAAATATTAGAAAAGGGTAAATATAAAATAAAACACGATGAAGCTAACTTGTTTCAAAATCAAATGACATAAACTTTTAAGAATGAGAATAGGTTTTAAGATTTATGTTTATAGAAAGTATATTTCTTCTAGAATAATGGAGTTTAAGAAATGAACATTATTCTCCGGAATCACGAATACCACTACCTTTATTTTACAAATGAGTAAACCAAGGCTTGGAGAAGCTAAGCAACTTGCTCAAGACCATTTGGTATATTAATGGCATGGTTAGTAATATAGTTTTCTCTATAGTCTTAAGCTTTTCCGACAATAGCATACTAAAATACTTGGGATAATATAACATAATAATGTCACCATTACTAAAATTAAGTATTGTCTCGCAGGATCATTTAGAAGAGAGATATGAGTGATACGTTTTTTAACTAATAATATTCCCCCAAATCTTAGGTTCTTCTTCCCTGGAGCAGACCCAAAAATCACAGCAGAGAACAATCAAATATTTATTCAATGTCCAGTAAAGGGGGAAATGGGAGTCTCCATTCTCAAATCGCTTTCTCCTCTGAGTGAACAAAAAGAGTATGTTTAGAGATCTATAGGGTGGGGAGGGACCAGTGGGAAGAAGAAGGTGCCACTTTGTCTCTAAGAAATTCATTCCCCCTCATCTATAAAATTGACCATATGTGGCCCATTCCCAGGGTTGCCATAGAAATTGTAAACTGGCATGGCACTAGAGGATGGGAGATTTACTACAGAAATGCACTACAAGAAGATGGAGATGAAACTAGAGGGTAAATGCCATCAAGATGGTGTTCAAGATGTGTTTAAACCTGTCTGATCCTGCTGAGTCTAACATCCTGTTTTGCAGACCCCCTTGGCCATACATCTTGCTTTCCATAGAATTCATTTGTCCCATATCTCTGGCATAGATCAGGCTAACGCTGGAAACTAAGGATATTGACTAGCTAGGAGTATTGGGCAGCAGAATTGGATGAGAGAATAAAGGAGATGTAGGAAAACAAAGCAGGTATTTGAACTTGATGTTATCAAAGTCAAAGGGCCAGAACCAATGGTGTACTGGGAACCAACTAAAACAAGTCAATTATGTGTTTCTTGCCCCAACCTGCAGTTTAGAAACATCACCTTAATAGCTTGAGACTGACCATGGTCAAAATATTTGCTCCCTGGAAATCAGCAAATCGCTACAAACTAGGGATTTTGTTTTCCTTTCTCACTCTTCTGGAGAACCAATTTGCCAGTATACCCAGATAAAGTGAAATTCTATTTTCCTTTGGTAGCTGGAGTAGACCATGCAGGAGAAATGGGGAGATGGGAATCTCTACCACCTATACTAATGATAAGCTTTAGAACATGTACTCTCATCCAGTGTTCACAGATTGGTCAGGAAAACATACTTCTAGACCTTTGGAATCATAGAAATCAAGATTTAAGGGCAGGCTCTGCCCACGTTGAATTGTACTGTCTTGAGTGAAGAACACATTCTTTCTGAGCTTCAGTTTTCTTACCTGCAAATTGGGTACAACAAAATCTTCCTCATGGGAGCACTGTGGGGCTGAAATCAGACCCTAAATACAGGAACAGTCCAGTTTCTTACATTCAAAGACAGATGTTAAAAAGATGTTACTTCCTTTTTCTAACTATAGTGATCACGTAACTTATCAAAACAAATGGAATGCTGTTGAGAACAGAGGGATGCTTGGTTAATAATTACACCTGAACAACAGACATAAATTGGATCATCCTGCAGGAACTGGTTGCATGACTTTATCTCTGGGTAAAATTTTCTGGAATGCAGATGGATGCTGGCCCTACTCTAGTTTGGTAATGTCAGAGTCATATTTTTTTCCCCTTCTTTCTTTCCTTCTAACAGAAATAGACTTTAAAAATAGACTTTATTAAAAATAAACTTCTTTCCTTTTTTCTTCCTTCTGGTAAAAATAAACATTTATTTTTAAAAGTTTCAGATTTTCAGAAAAAGTTTGCAGAGAGTTCCATATGCCTTGGTCCCTACACATACAATTTTCCCTATTAACATCTTGCTTTGGGGTCATATATTTGTCATATTTAATGAATCAATGTTTATATATATTATTAACTAAAGCCCATAGTTTACACTAAGTTCACTTTGTGTTGTACAGTTCCATTAAAGTATCATTTTACATCTTAACATCCACCTGTGCCTACTTATTCTTTTTTTTTCCCTGCCTCCAAACCCCTGGCAACCACTGATCTTTTATTCTCTGTATAATTATGTCTTTTCTAGACTGTCATGTAGTTGGAATCATCAATATGTAGTCTTTCCTGACTGACTTCTTTAACTTGGCAATATGGATTTAAAGATCTTTCATGTTTATTTTTAATTCATGATTTGATAGTTCATTTCTTTTTATTGCTGAATAATGTCCCACTGTATCAATATGCCACAGTTTGTTTATTCTTTCACTCATTGAAACACATCTTGATTGCTTCCAGTTTGGGGGCAGTTATGAATAGTGCCACTATAAACATTCAAATGCAGACTTTTATGTAGATGTTAAGTTTTCAGCTTAAATATTATATACCTAGAAGCATGATCATTATATTTTATGATAAGGCTGTGTCTAAGATCTGTAAGAAACTGCCACATTGTCCTCCAAACTAGCTGTGCCATTTTGTAGTCATACCAGCAATGAACAGGAGTTCCTGTTGCTCTGCTTCTTTGTCAGCATTTGATATTGGCTGTTTATCAAATTCCTTCTGTTTCTGTAAGACTATCTGTAATTCACATAGGCCTCATCATACAAGTAGGTTTCCTTAATGCTGTAAATCGCTTTGTGCTTATATCAAAGTAGCTGAACTTCTTCACCACAGTGAATTCCCTAAGATGCACTAATCATGGTTAATTAAAGACAGTCTTAAACTGGACGCGTGGTGCATGCCTGTAATTCCAGCACTTTGGGAGGCTGAGGCAGGAGAATCGTGAGTTCAAAACCAGCCTCAGCAAAGGCGAGGCACTAAGAAAATCAGTGAGACCCTGTCTCTACATAAAACACAAAATAGGGCTGGGGATGTGGGTCAGTGGTCGAGTACCCATGAGTTCAATCTCTTGTACCAAAAAAAAAAAGAGAGAGAGAGAGAGACAGTCTTAGGCATCAATAATAAATTAGATTGTTGTGATTACTTTTTGTCAGATATAGGATTACATAAACAGTGTTTTCTATAAATTATGACTGTTATTATTGCTATAGTGGTACTGGGGAGTTAGCTCAGTAACTGCTGAGTTACACCCTAAGCTCTTTTTTACAAAATATTTTTAGTTTGAGATAAGATTTCACTACATTGCTGAGGCTGGCCTTGAACTTGTGATGCTCCTGCCTCAGCCTCCCAGGTTGCTAGGATTACAGGTGTGTGCCACCATGCCCAGCATATAAACTACTATTTGGAAATAAATTGCTTTTAAACTGAAAAGTAAAACAATTTATAAATACTTACATTTATATTTTTATGTATTTCATTACATTTTTCAAAATGTGTCACCACAGAAATGAGAGAAAAAAGAAAAGGAGAAGCATGTAGCAATTTATCAAATACCATGACCTTGTTTGTTCATTGGTGTCTTGTTTTGCTTTTTCCAGAATCACACCAGCTAATTGCGTTTTTCTTATAAAAACCTTCAATTAGGAAGTGAGTTCATAACTTCCCAAATTTAACATCTGTGTTTGTGCATTATATGTTCTGAACAGAATCTGGGAAGAAGGGAGCATGAAATTAAATGTTTAAAACCAAACACATCACCTCTCAATGTCACAGACCTGTCAGTGACATTGACACGGATTCCTGCTGCCATCCCTCTTTTCTGTTTTCAAACCCTCCTCTTCCATGTCAACCACACTTGAAACTTGGATGTCATCTTTGACTCTCTTGCTCTCTCTAATTGCTTAGGTGTCAGCTATATTCAAATGGAAAGGCTTTTTGTTTTGTTTATACTATTATACATTTGGAGCAAGTGAGAAAAGTATTGTTCAAATATTGCCACATTGCCAGCCTCATACTTATAAAATTGAGTATTTCAGTTTTTTTCATTAGACCAGTGGAATTTATAAAACATGTTCTCTTTAAGATTTCAAAATTTTGATCTTAAGAAGGCAGCTAAATATGTTTCTTGTGATATTGTGAAATATATATTTGGTTTTGTCTCCTTTCCTGGAATCTAACTCCTCAGATATTTGGAATATCCAAAGTAGTAAATGTCTTATATGCTAATGAGTTGGCTGAAGGCTGTCAGCACTTCCTTAAATTTAGACTAGGGCTGGACCTCTGCTCACCCCAAAGACTAAAGCAGAATTAGAGGGTTGGGATTCCCAGCCCCATTCCCCAACCTCCAGGAATGGGAGTAGGGTTGAAGTTTAAGTCAATCACCAGTGGTCAGTGATTCAATAAATTATTCCTATGTCATGAAGCTTCCATAAAAAAAAAGGAAAGAATACCAAGAGCATTCTGGAGAGGTTCCTGAATCACTATGCACACAGAGAGGGCATGGAATCTCCTCACCTCTTTCCACATAACCTCACCCTTTGTGTCTCTTCATGGGCATCCTTTGTAATAGCTTTTATAATAACCACTAGGAAAACCAGGTGTGATGGCATAGTCCTATAACCTCAGCAACTAGGATCACAAGTTTGAGGCCAACCTCAGCAACTTAGATCCTCAAAATAAAATAAAAACTAAAAGGACTGGGGATGTAACTCAGTGGTAAAGGTGTCCTGGGTTCAATTCCCAGTACTGTGAGGGAGGTGAGAAAAGTAAGCTTAAGTAAGTGGCATAAGGAAATGTTTCCCTGAGTTCTGTGGGTTGCTGCAGCAAATTAGCTGAACCAGAGAAGGGCTCATGGGAACACTGATCAATCGCTGGTTGTCTATTTGATCAGAAGCACAATTAAAATAACCTAGAGTTTGTGACTGGCATTGGACTTGAGGGGCAGTCTTAAGAGACAATACCTGAGCACTCAGGAGCATCAGCATGGTGTTATTCCACGATAACCTTGCTTGCCCTTGTACATGCTGAAAAGTCCACCCTCTGACTTTCATCAAACAATCTCAATTTTGGCATCATATCCTCTTGGAAGTTTACATCAATCACCAAAGCTGAGTTTATCCATTTAACAAGAGTTTATCGAATGCCTGTTACATGCCAAGTATTGCTCCAGGGGCTAGGGATGCTGATGTGATCAAGGTAGGTCAAGTTCTTGCTCTCAAGATTATAGAATAGTGCAGGGTAAACGTGGTGCTATGGTTTTAGTGTCCCCTAAAGGTTCATATTTTGGGAATTTTGTCCCCAGTGTGGTAATAAGGGAGCTGATGGAACTTTTAAATGATGAGGCCAACTGGGAGGTCCTTAGGTCATGGCGGGAGCTGCCCTTGGAAAGGAACACTGGTGTTCTGGAGTGAGTTCTCAAGAGAATGAGTCATAAAGGCCTGAGTCTGACCCCTGAGTTGCTCTCTGGCTTCCTGTTTTCAGGTATGATCTTCCTCATTTGTGTGTTCCTGCCACAGTGTGATGCTGAATCTTCTCTACCAGAGACGGAACCAATGCCTGTCCAACCACTTGATGTTGGACTCGGAAACTCCAGCACTGAAAGCTAAGAAAATGGCTTTTCATTACAAAGTTAGCCTGCCCAAGGTATTTTGTTGTAGAAACAAAAAACTGACTAGTAACAGGGGCCTTTTCATGTAAAAATACATAATAATAATTATTATTAAATGATTAGCAAATAAGGTAAACAACAGAATTTCATATACTGCTATAAAAATAAGAAACAAAAAGGCAATGTAGTAGAGACTTGGGTGAGGAAGATTATATGTGGTCAACAGGGTGAAGAACTTCCAAATGGGCACAACCTAATCCTGGAGACCTGCGACTTTGTAACTGTGCAGTGTGTGTTAGTCAGCTTTTCATTGCTGTAATCAAAATGCCCAATGAGAACAATTTAGAAGAGGAAAAGTTTACTTTGGCTCATGAATTAAGAGATTTAGTCATGGTGAGCTGGTTCCATCTTTCTGGACCTGAGATGAGGAGGATGATCATGGCCAAAGGGCACAGCAGAGGAAAACTGCTTAGCACTTGGTGGCCAGGAAGCAGAGAGAGTGAGGAAGGAGCCAAGGGGACAAGATACAATTACAGAGGGCGCACACCCCCTTGGTGACCCACCTCCTCCAGTCACACTCCACCTGCCCACAGGACTACCCAGTTAATCAATTCAAATTAGGGTGAACTGAGTAGGTTACAGCTCTTACACTTCAATCATTTCACCGCAGAACATTCCTGCATTAACACAGGAGCTTTTGGGGGACACTTTCTATCCAAACCATAACACATGGCATAAAGGATTTTTGCAGATGTGCTTAAGATACTTGATTTGGGAGTATTATGTGGAAATTTCCCTAATTCTGTTCAGGGTGTGTGTGTGTGTGTGTGTGTGAGAGAGAGAGAGAGAGAGAGAGAGAGAGAGAGAGAGAGAAAGGGGGGGGGGAGAGAGAGAGAGAGAGAGGGAGAGAGAGAGTGAGAGTGAAAGAAGGAATAATATTGGTAGAAGTAGAGAAGCAGAGGCAGACGATGCAATATTACTGGCTTTGATGATAGAGGAAAAGGACCTCAAGCCAAATAATGAGGTGTCCTGGAAACTGGAAAGACAAGGAAATAGATGTTCCCCAAGATCATCTAGAAAGAAACACAGACCTGCTGATGCCTTGCAGCTAAGCCAGTGAGACCAATGTCAGCCTTCTGACTTACAGAACTATATTATGTAAGATTATATTTATAATTTATAAGTAAAATTATAAATTCATGTTGTTTGGACAATTAAATTTTTGTGACTTCATTAGATCAGCAAGCATAAAGCAATGAAGTAGGCTACTTTAGACCAGTTAGTCTGGATGCTTTCTCTGGGGAGACATTCTTGAGCTGAGACCTAAATGATGAAGAGAAATCAACATTTTGAACTTCAGGGGGGAAAAAAGCCCAGACAGAAGGAAGAATAAGTCTCTGAGGTTGGAATGACCTTGGCATGCTATTATTCTAAAGAATAATAATGATGGCCAAAAGACCAATGTGATTGGAGAGAGCTGGAGAGAGAAAATAGTCCAGGATGAAATCAGAGTTCCATGACAATATCAGGTATCCAGAACCTTAGCTACTATGACCATTTTTGTTTGTTTGTTTGTTTTTTGCAGTGCTAGGGATCTAACCCCCAAGGCCTCTGCCATGGAGCCATGAGTTCTACTGTGGCACTTTCCTCATCAAAGTGTTCACAGATAGTAAACCCCCCATCATATCCCTGAGATCCTCAAGAACAGGGACTGTTCTCATTCACCTTTGACCCCAGCACAAAGTAGATGTAATGCCTCAAACAGAGTAAACCTACACATGTATAGTTATGCAGTGGCTTTGTGAGATTCTTTAGAAAACAAAACAATAGTAAAATTAATTCCTGTTGCTTTGGGATGATGCTACTGGGAGCTTCTTGAGTTTTCATTTCTTCCCAATAGTCAATATTTGAGTAATCATTTTGTGGTACACCAAGGGCAATGAGATATGGTGGCATGTGAATCAAAAGCAAAAATTTAGATAAAAGAAATTGTTGATTGGAATTCCCAGCAGGAATTTCCTGAAAACCTCTGCCATGATCAGGTATATTTCTAGCTTTAAAAATAGAAGCCCTTGGGTGTTTACAAGATGAAGAATTCTCCTAAGAGATTTTCTGAAATCAAAGTGAAGATGTGTTCATTCTATTACTGTGAGAGCATATATATCCCTTGGTATTTATGGACAACTGGTTCCAGGACTCCTGCAGATTCCAAATCCATGCATGCTTAAGTATTTTATACAATATGGCATAGTATTTGCATATAACTATGCACATTGTCCTGTGTACTTTAAATCATCTCTAGATTACCAATAATACCTAATGCAATGTAAATGGTATGTAAATAGTTGTATTGTTTAAAGAATAATGACAAGAAAAAAGTCTATGCATGTTAAGTACAGATGCAATTTTGCTTTAATACTTTTGATCTGTGGTTGATTGAATCTATGAATGAAGGACCATGTGGAGATATGGAGGACCAACTGTGTTTACTGCAAGCTCATTATATACCAGCAGCTCATCCTATTCAAACCTGGCTCCACTCCATGAGCTAGGTGCCTGCATCATTCCCATTTCACAAATAGGAAGGCCAGCCACAGCTGAGTTAGCCCAGTAGACAATGGCAGTTTGTGAACTTTGACCCCAGAATGTTCCAGAGGCTACATTCTTAAATACTAAACTGTGTTAGTCAGCTTTACATAGCTGGGACCAAAATATTCAACAAGACCAACTTAGAGGAGAAAAAGTTTCTTTGGGGCTCAGAGGTTGGTTTTAGAGGTTCAGTGCATGTGAGCTGATTCTATCACTGTGGGCCAGAGGTGAGACATCACATCATGGAGGAAGGGTGGAGGTGGAGGACAGCTGCTTACTTTGTGGCAGCCAGAGGAAGGGGAAAGAGCCTCAGGGAAGATGAACCCTTCCAGGACATTCCCCCAGTGACCCACCTGCTTATGGTAAACACCCAGTCAGTCCATTCAAACTGGGACAAATGGATTAGGTTATAGTTCTCATAACTTAATCATTGTGCTTCTGACTATTCCTTCATTAACACAGAAGTTTTGAGGGGACCCATCATAGTCAAGCCATAACAAAGATCTCACCCCTTCCTTTTTCCCAAGAAGGGGGTATAACTGGAAATTAAACATTCAACCTCGCATGAAAAATGGCAGAGAGTTCACATCTCATGTTGAAAATGTCTATTATAGTACAAGTCAGAATATATCTGCATATGAATGTATAGAGAGATGCACGTCAAATGTTGTCCTGGATATTTTTTGGTGCAAATATAAATCTCAATTCAATTCTAACCTTAAAAATATTATGGTATAATAGTATAAGTACATACTATAATAATAGTATAAAATGTAAGTACCTGTAAGTACAAAATACACTGTATATGTATATATACATATGTGTGTATATATTTTTTCTTCTGTGTAATTTCTGTGGGGTTAAAGAAAAAAAACATTTTAAAATACACTTGTTGGAGCAAAAGGAGGGAGAACTAAAAAGGCATACCTTTCTTCAAACTGTCTGTTAAAAATAATTAGCTTGTTTACTAATATTATGATCAGAGGGAAAAATGCAGCTGCTTTTGTCACTGTGATGGATGTAATAAAATATTTAAATTTAGATGATTTATTTCATTTTTGCATTTGAACTGCCTTTCAAGACAGTTCCAATTTGTGAAGTAATCTCCAAAATTTATTTTTTGTCTCTAATTCAAGGGAGTCTGGCAATATCTCTGATTCAGATGGGTAGTTTGTATATTTAACCAGTCAATGCTAAATTACTTTTAATAAAATTCATTTGGACTGCTGCTGTCATTGATGATAACAGTGAGATACATACTTATATATTCTCTGCCTAGTTCAATTGCCTGAGATGTTTTAGATGAATCTGAGGAAAATAAATGGAATAAGTAAAATCAACACATGAAAATAAATACCTTCAATTTTAATTTGTTCTATGTGTACAGTAGCTCTCATCCATTAGTTATTCTATTTAAATTATAATGAATTGCCACAGAAGGATGTATGTCATTTGCGATTGGGTCTGCTATGTGGAAGAAACTAAAGAGCAGAGATAAGAAAATACTATTGAGTTCTTATTCAGTGCTCTTATGGATACACAGAATAGCAGGTTGATAAATTGTATCACATCTTATTTATTTGTCCTGCTGCTTTGAGTTACATATGCTATAAGAACAGTAAGAGTAAAATCGTGTGAATATGACTTTATTCCTCATCTGTACCCATTTATTCATCAAATGCTTGATGCATATCAGACACTGTTCTGGATATTGTTGGAAGTGCAAATATAAATCTCAGTTCAATTCTAATCTTAAAAATATTATCGTATAATAGAAAAAGTATATATTATAATAATAGTATAAATATGTAAGTATATTATAAGAATAAAATATACTATAATAAAAAGAGTATAATTATAGCAATTCCATATATTACTCTTATGCATTAAGACCTAAATTTAGATTTAAGATCTAAAGTCTTCTCCTCAATGAAGCCATCTCTGATTCTCCCAGGCCTTTAAGTTGTCTGTCTCTGCACGTATGATTTGCAATCAGAGTTTCTGTAATGATGATCAATAGCAAAACAGTTGATGTTTCTCTTTCTTACTGAATCTAAGGTTCTTGGGGGAAGGTATAGGACTCAATACTCTTTGTACCTTCACTGTGACTATGCCAGAGAAAGCTGGCAACAGTGTTTTTTAAATGAGGAAATAATAGAATCAATAAATAATGCAAGATAGAATTTCTGAGGGGAATAGATGAAGTCATAGGAAAGGGGCCAAATGATTAGGAAGTGAGTTATGAATAACAAAATTTGGGGGATGTGTTGTGAAATAGTAAAAAAAACATGGGCTTTCATGTGCCCTAGGAAAGCTAATAATTAATAGCCAAATTTCATTAAGTTACATGCCAGGCTCTTTTCTAAGTGTTTTAAGTGTAGCGTCTTATTTATTTTTCACAGTAAGTAGATCCAATTATTCCCACGGTCTTGAAGAGGCACAGAGGTAACTATCATATGTAAGGTTATGCAGGTAGCAATAGTGAAACCATGATTCAAGTCTAGACAGTCTTAATTGCTAGTAGGCTATATTAAGGTTATCCATCTAAGCCTTAGTTTTAATCTATAAAATAATTTCTGTAAGCCCTCCATTATCAAATTGTCAAATAGGTAAAGTATATAAATTGCCCAAGATAGTACACAGCAAAATCTATATCCCAATAAATATTATTTCCTCACTTTTTGTCATTCAAAAGTTTTTAAAAAATAAGTTTTGAACATGATAGATGACAAGGTTAGAACTATACTTCTAATGCTATCAAGGGAATACTCGAAACTTTCCCCTTGGACTCAGTTAGCTTTGGAATGCCCACTGGGGAGACCATTTATTTAAATGTCCCAGCCATGAAAGGAGTCAATTTGACCTTGAGCATATTGTTTTTTTCTCTACTGTGTATAGCTCCAGTCACAGCTGTGTAAGTGAAAGTGATGTGTGTAGATAGTCTAAATAACAGGTTGTAATGGTTAGTTTCATGTGTCAACTTGACTGAGCAACAGTCAAGATATATGGTGAAACCTTGTTCTGGATACTTCTGTGAGAATACATTTAAGTGGGATTTACTTTTAAATCATGGACTTTGAATAAAGCAGATTACACTCTATAATGTGAATGGGCTTCATCTAGTCAGTTGAAGTCCCGAAGAGAACAATTAACATACCTACCAGAAGCAGAAGGGGGTTCGGCCAGCAGACAGCCTTAGGGACTGAACTACAGGATTGGATCTTCTCTAGTCTCCAGTCTGTCAGCCTGTCCTGCAGATTTTGAACTTGTCATTCTTTATAATTACATGAGCCAACTCCTTATAATAGATTTCTTTTGCCTAGTGCAGAGGGGCACACCTGTAATCTCAGCAGCCTGGGAGACAGGAGAGTTGTATATTAAGCCCTATGCCCCTAAGCAACTTAGTAAGGCCCTAAGCAACTTAACAAGACCCTGTCTCAAAACAAAAAGGGCTGGGGATGTGGTTCAGTGGTTAAACAGCCCTGGGTTCAATACCTGATACCAAAGAAATAAAAATAAAAGTAAATAGGTGTCTTTCTATACATATCCATATCTTATTGATTTATTTTTTGACAGAACCCTAATGCAAGGCATTTTCTAGTTTTTAATTAAATGATCAATAATGGAATTTTGTGGTAGCAAAATCTATATTATTATTGAAACACCAAAGATATATTTGTGTATAATCTCAAATTTATTTCCTAATGTAAAACTAGATGATCCATCTTCTTTGTTTTTTCCAGTTGGTTGTATTTTGTGTGTGTCTGTGTGTGCAGCTGGGGATAAAATCCAGGGCGTTTCATATGCTAGGCAAATGTTTTACCTCTGAGCTAGACACTTAGCCCCATGCATTTGCACTTTGATTTAACAATATGTGTTTATATTTATTGGAAATATATAGCAGTCAGCATAATAAGTTATAGATTAGCCTAAAAGTTCTCCCTGCAGATAAGGATAGGCAATGGAGATAGCAAATGGGTGACAGTAGCTGCCAGTGTCTTCTTGGAGAAGAAAGTGCTGAGGCCAAAGATTACAGCTCAGCTTCTTGGCATTCGTTTTTTTCTGATTTCCTTGCTTCTCCAAAGGTGCTTAAGATTGTCATAAGAGAACATAAGATCAATGATGATCTCGAGACTAATGGTTTGATTTACCCCAAAATTTCAAAAGAAATTGACCCAGACAGTAATTGACCTAGGTATATGGAGAAAAAAAGACTTTTGAAGATAACAATTTCATTTATCTGTGATTTGGGGGCACAATCTTGGCAATTTCTTATAGTATCTCAGTACTTTGCCAATAAAGTGGTATTCTGTAGATATATGGAAAGTTAGAGGATCAATGCCACCTACTTTTTTCTAGAGTAAATTTTTTCAGTTTTATTGAAAAAGAGTAATAATTTATTCAAACAGTATGTTAAAACTGTTATTTCTTATTGAAATAAACATCAATGTATTATGGAATAGAATGCAAAACATGCACATATTTTCTAAGTTCCTTGTCTGTTCCCTCCAGTACTGGGAATTGAAACCAGGGCTTTGCACATGGTAGGCAAGTGCTTTACCACTGGTCTATATGACCAGCCCTTGTATTTTTTATTTTGAGAAAGGGTCTCACTAAGTTGTCCTGGTTGTCCTTAAATTTGTTATTCTTCTGCTCCAGCCTCCTGAATAGCTGGGACCACAGGCATGTACCACTGTGCTCAGCCCATAATTTACAAAAACTTCTAAGAAAATCTGCCCTTACAGGTGAGTGGCTTCTGGTGGTTTCCTAGCCCCATCTACTTCCCACCTGGAAGTATACGGTAGCCCCAGAAACACTGCAATATCACATTGGTTCATTAAATTTCTAATACTACATTTTAACATGATACTTTCCACTGCCTTCATCAGTGTGTTTTTGATAGAAATTTTTCAAAAGCATGATCTTCAACTGGTTTTAGAAAGTGGTAAGTATTGAAGAAAAGGGGAAGGTACCAGCTCCATTTGAGATGTACACTCTGAATTAAAAAATGAACCAACTTTCTTAAAAAGAGGTAACAGAAGCTGGGCGCGGTGGCTCAAGCCTGTAATCCCAGCACTTAGGGAGGCTGAGACAGGAGAATCACGAGTTCAAAGCCAGCCTCAGCAACGGCAAGGCGCTAAGCACCTCAGTGAGACCTTGTCTCTACATAAAACACAAAATAGGGTTGGGGATGTGGCTCAGTAGTTGAGTGCCCCTGAGTTCAATCTCCAGTACAAAAAAAAAAAAAAGAGGTAACAGAAAGCCAGAGCTAAGAACATAGAGTTTTGGCTGGGCATGGTGGCACGCACCTGTAATCCCAGCGGCTTGGGAGGCTGAGGCAGGAGGATCTCGAGTCCAAACCCAGCCTCAGCAACAGCAAGGCACTAAGCAACTCAGTGACAACCTGTCTTTAAATAAAATACAAAATATGGCTAGGAATGTGGCTCAGTGCTGAGGGCCCCTGAGTTCAATCTCCCGTACCCCAAAAAAAAAAAAATCCACAAAAAACCAGAGAGTTTTAATGACACTATTTTATTTTGCTTTTGCTTTCTTTTCTCACAAAAGCTCACTTTTTAGTAAATGCTTTAATTATAGCTTTCATTTTAGTTCTTATTTCAAGAGCAACCATTTATTGAGAACTTCTAATTCTAGGTCTCTACATGGGATTTCATAATTCTCTTTTCAGCAACTCTCTAGAATGGACATAATAAATAATCTAGTAAATGACACAGATTTGTCCTTAGGTCTCCAAAGCCCATGGTTTTGGCACATGGTCATGCAGACTCCCCACCATCTTTGTTCTCCAGCTTTACCCAGTGAAACTCCTTTGCAGGGCTGTAGACGTGTCAGAGGTGAAGGTTCATGTCCAAATAATGTTGTGCAGTTGTTTTCAAGAAAATCCATGTTTCACGAGCCTGCAACAGAGGTGAACATAAGTTATGATCCCTGAGTATGGAAAACACATGCTGCTTTGGTGATTCTGATTATCATGCAGATATTCCCAAAGGGGAGAAATACCATGGAAGAATTATAACCATTAGCATTTAGTTTTCACACTGTGGTTTATTTCATAATGCTTGGCCTAGAACCCAGGGCCTTGTGCATACTCACAAGCAATCAACCACTGGACTACATCCTCAGTCTTTTTTTATTTTAAGACAGGGTTTAGATAGAATGGTTTGGAACTTGTCATCCTTCTGCCTCAACCTGCTGAGTTGCTGGGATTGCAGGTATGCACCACTGCACTCACTACCTATTTGTTTTATGCTCAAATATGTTGTAGTATTTGTGTGGTTACAGTATGGACTAATGTGGGAGTCTTGTTATGTTACAGAATCTATCTGTTGATTACAGAACTGTTCTACAATTACATGCAGGAGTGTGCTTGAAAATTTCAACATTCCCTAAAGAAGACAAAGTCTGCCAGCCTCTATAATTATTTAATTTGCCAAGTAAACAAATGTCTTGTTTCAATACTTCTAAATGATGCCTGTTGGAGAAAAACAGGCATAAAACTAGATGTGATATTCGGGCTGGTGGTTTTCATCAGCAAATGCTAAGCAGAAACAAGATGATCCTGGTAGAGCAGTTAAGACCCAGCCATGTGAGTAAGGATAGGACTGAGGCTACATGAAAACAAGAACATTCAATGTTTTATAACTTTTATACAACCCTTATGCCTGGTGATGGTGACAGCCTGATACACATGGAAAGAAAGAATGAATAAGTGAATGAATTAATGAAATAATTTGTTATATAGACTTTAATTGCTAAGTTGTAATACAGAAATTGTGAGCAATTAAAATCCTCAGATAATTTAGTAATTTCATTTGGCCCAGAATTTCAATGTTTTCTTCCGTCAGAAAAGTACACATGAGATAAAACTGGCTAATGCAAGTTTCTTCTTTATTTCTCTTGCAGTGGGAATGCAAATGAATAGGAAAATGTACAAAAGCCAAACAAATGAAGGAACAACATAAAAGACTTGGAGAATTATCACAGAGAAAAATTAGCCACTGCACAACTAACAGAGTGAACTACAATGGACCCACTATCCATTTATCCATCTACCTAAACATGCAATCATTTATTAAGCCTTTGATTACATAACAGTTATTTTGTTGGATCCAAAGAATAATTACCCTGATGGATAAGACATAAACATAACCTTTAAAATCTAGGTAGGGAGGTTGCATCATGAAACAAATGAATGATTCCAAAAGTTTGAGAGCTATTCAAAAGAGAGGGAAAAGTGAGGGATAATTACTTCCTTTAAAAGAATAGGAAGAATTCAGAGAGGACATTTGATCTTGGGTTTTAAGCAGGAGGGAGCATGTATTAGGTAAGAGCCACTTCAGGGACAGGAAAGAGCATATAGCCCAGAACAGTTAGAGAGGAAAAGTTGAGCTAACATCAGCTGATGCAATGCCAATTTTAAAAGATAAAAGGTAAAGGATGATTTGTTTCAAATACAAGTACCTGATCAACCAGTGTGATTCCCCACCCATTCGAACTGTGATCTGGGTCCCAGTAATCTTGCAAGTATACATGTCTTTTGAGACGTAGGAACTGGTTGGCTGGGTCCTCCAATAAAAACGGTGCTCCCAATGCTCCTGCAATTCAGAGTCCAAGAGCATAACATTTTTTAGGGCAATAGTTTACATCTTGATGTTTCCTCTTAAAGAGACACAGCTGTGGTCTTTGGGAGTCTGGGTGCCTCAGAAAGAAACTCTGGCAAACTTAAGCCTTGAAGGAGATGGTTGTTTCTTGGCCCTTTGTTACTGTCACAACTCCGACCTGCACAAAGTACGGTGCAGAAGTCAGCACAGTATGGTGGATAGAGAAGGATTTCAGAATTTCTTTACATGCATGGGAGCCTGCAGGCCTGGAATAAAGTTCCAGCTCTATCTACTCCTTCTGCACCCTTACTTTTTTTTTGAAAGTTGCTTGATTACTCTGAGATTTAGTTTTCTTGTATGTAAAGGAGTATAATGATAACAACACACACAAGACTGCTATGAGGGCTGGATAAATTAAAGGATATATGCTACCAAGTAGAAACCAGCCCAGCCAGCCAACAGTATTATTCTTGTTCTCCTGGCCCTCCAAAAATAGATTGTGTCCTTCAATTTGAAATAGACTGCTTCTAAACCTGACACTGTGGTTTAAATTTTTAGTATTCATAGATTCATCATTAAATCAAACCAGCTTATATTTTGTATCTCCTTCCAACTCTAGAATTACTGGGTGGGGAGAATAATAATTTTTAAAACCCAGACTTCTTTAGGATCTTGAAGTTTTAACTGTGTATATTATATTTTCATTCCTAAGTAACACAGATTATTGTTCAAAATTATAAATTGAGTCAATAATGTTCTCATAATTGCTCTTTAACTATATATAGCAACAATATAATATGATTTTTTGTGATAAAGAAGCATTCATTACAAAATATAATTATAAGTAATATCACATTAGGTACTCTACAGCCTTATAATTCAGAGGGTTCTATCAACTGATTCTCTGTATGGACAAGAGTTATATGAACAATAGTATATAAAACTCTCCTCTCTAGGGATTTCTGTTTAGTTGGGATCAAAGGTCAAAGATACCAAACAGAACAAAACAACACATGATTTGATTGTGCCAAGAGGATCAGGAAGACCAGAAAGACACTATTGAACATCAAACACCATAGCACAGGTAGGTGTTTTCATGGTCAAGGAAGTTGCCAAACTTTTTCCTTGAAGGGAAGACTGGATTTAGCAGGATGAGAGAAGGGGCCACTTTCAGCAGGGCTGGCCTGTGTTACCATAGGGCACTGAAGAAATGAAGGAGGATGATTTTGGGGGCTAGGATATAAGGAAACATAGCTTCCATCTTGCCCTAGCTTGATTCATCAACGCTAAATCAGATGTTGTGTTCTGAAGACACTCAAGCAGGCCTAAGAGAGACAGGCTCACAGGACAAAAGAAATGAGGCTTTCCACCCACAATTCTGTAAGTGAGCCACAACAGAACCTGATGTTTTGTGCTCCAGTCAAGCCTTTAGATGACTGCAGCCCCCATGGACATCTTCACTGTAACATCATGAAAAATCCCTGAGCCAGAAGCACAGAGATAAGCCACTCCCAAATTCCTGACCCAGAAACTGAAATCATAAATGTTCATCATTCTAAGGTGCTAAGAATTGAGGAAATTAGTTATGCAGTAGTAAATCATAGTTACAAAGCATCTGAAGCACTTACTGATGCCAAGGTAAATTGCTAATCATCACGGTTGGATCTAGAGTGAGACAAGTGAGGCCTTTAGGGGTACAAAATCTTAAAAGGAACTCATGGGGTTATGCACATTTTGTACTCTAAGTCCCTCGATTTCCTTACCCTGGTCCTCAGTCTGATAATCATTGCATGGAAAGATAAACAAAAAATAACCCTTACCAATCACTACTACATGGAAAGTTAGGCAATAAATCGCCTATGCCATCAAGGAGCTCATATTACAGTCAAAGTTCATGGATGACAGAAGATCATCCACAGTGGAGGTAATTAGTTCTGATATTGACATGGAGGCTCATAGAGATATTGGTTTTGAGTTGGGCTTCAGTGGATATGCACAGTCTCAATGGCCAGGAAGAAGTGAGTGGAAGCAGAGGGTGTTCCAGGCTAAAAGGGAATGGAGACAAGGCACAGATGAGTCACTCAAGATCAGGTTCAGCAACTCTCACTTTGCCAATGTGTTGGAAACGAAGGGCTATGGTACAGACCTGGTGAGAGTGTTGGAAAGAGAAGTTGAAGCTCCGGCCAGAAGGGTTTTTGCTGTCATACTAAGAAGCTTACACTTTATTCTGCAAATGTTTAATGATCATTCCTGAACCGTAAGATGATAAGAACAGATCTAAGTACTTTTAAATGATTTTAATTTTAATTATATTATATAAAACATATGTAACATAACAAGTACCATTTAACTTTTGTTGAGTGTATGATTCAGTGGTATTGAGTACATTTACAATATTGTATATCCATTACTGCTGTCCATCTCCAGAACCCTTTCATCATTCCAAACAGAAGCTCTGTACTCTCTAAACAATAACTTTGTACTCCCTTCCCCAGCCCCGGATAACCACGATTCTCCTTTCTGTTTCTGTGAAATTCTATTCTAGGTATCTCAGATAAGTGGACTCATACAATATTGGTTCACTTAGCATAACATCCTTAAGGTTCATCTATGTTGTGCAAGTGTCAGCATTTCATTCCTTTTTAAGGCTGGATAATGTGTTGTATGTATATACCACATTGTGTTCATCCACTCAGATTCACTCTGAAAGATCCTTTTGTTGGTGATGTGGTGGAAATGGGAAGAGAGCGGTGAGGGACACAAGGTTGGAGACTCTTCCAATAGTCTCGATGAGAGATGATTAATTGGGTAAGTGACAGCAGGGACGGGAAGACAGGATTGATTTAATGAGAATGAAAGGAAATTTCTGTGCATTTGCCTGGTACGGGCAAATCAGCATTGGAAGTTTCTGTTTTACCTGAGAGATGCTAATAGGCAACTTTTCAGAATTCTTTTTGAAAAAAAAGTGTTAGTCACAGTGTTTTTTATATATATATATATATACACATATATATTTATATATATACATATATTTATATATATATGTATAACATATATATATTTATATATATATATATTTTATATATATATGTATAACATATATATATTTTTTGGTACTGGAGATTGAATTCAGGGCACTCGACCACTGAGCCACATCCTCAGCCCTATTTTGTGTTTTATGTAGAGACAGGGTCTCACTGAGTTGCTTAGCGCCTCACTGTTGCTGAGGCTGGCTTTGAACTCGCGATTCTCCTGTCTTGGCCTCCTAAGTGCGGGAATTACAGGCTTGCACCACCGCGCCTAGCTACAGTGTTATATATTGTATGTATGATCCTGTTTCCAAACAAAGAGAGTAGCTATGTAAAGTTGATTCAGTACCATCAACAAATAATATTTTAAAATAAGTGATGCTTAGGATATATTTTCCAGGTAGAAAAAGAAGCTGCAGTAATGGCTTATCATAGTGTTATTTGCAATCACCCAAAAGCAAACCTATATTCCACCACAATTATCCTGGTGTCTTGTATAATCACTAAGAAAAAAAGTATTAACATGTAAATCTTGGCAAAGAAATATGCTTTAAAATACATGCCTTGGTTGTTTTAAGCTCTAATAATTCTGTCTTTTATAAATATTCTTTTTGATCATGAAAAATATTTCATTGATACAATCTTCTCTTTCTCTCTTGAAGGTAAAACTCCTACCTCAGCATTATAGGTCCAACAGGCATCCAATAAATATTAATTGATGATGATAATAACATCACCCCTGAGAGAGACAGAAAGTAGTATTTATTATCCTACATTACAAATGAGAAAATTGACACACAGGGATGAAATGACTCACTCAAGGTCACATAGTAAGTCAGTGGCAGGATCGGAAATAAAATGCAAGTCAGACAGAAGGGCATGTATTATCCTCTCTGCTTGAGAAATTTCTCCTCCCTTTTGCATTTTGCCTGATCAACCTTGAAAGTTAGAGCAAGATCAGGGTTTTGAGTTTGTGGATCTGTATAATACTGCTGGGGCTTGAAAACTCAACCCTGACTTTTATTGCTTTGTTGGTTTTTAAATAGGCATTTTTTTAATGTAGTCAATATCAGCCAGGTTAATGCCTTTCATAAACTTTATGATCATGAGCCATGAAAAATATCTTTCTCTTTTTCTTTTCAACTCCCTGCACAACCTCCTTCTCTTCATCTTGTATCAGTTCATTTTAATAGGATCTGTCAATGTTCTTTCTAAACATTTCACAAATATCTTCAGCAGAAAATTCTGTACAGTAGAAATAATGCAGATACATCAGGGTACAGAGCTGTTCAGAGTCACAACTCTCCACACAAGCCAAGAAGATCCGAGTCTTTTCCTGGCCGTGCTAGCACCTAGCTAGTTCACTGAGCCACTGATTGTTTCTGCACCTGTCTTTCTGTTGTCAAAAGAGGCAGAATTACATTCTTTCTAAGATCTCTTCAACTTAAATATGTTGAGCTGGAATGTATTTATAACAAATAAGTCATGAACCAGAAACTCCCTTCTCTGCATGTTATCATGTTAGTTAGAGAACCAGCATAGAGAATAAGCTAAGTGGGCACTGTTAGAAACAAGCAAAGGAGAGTCCAGGATAGACCTTGGCAATAATAAAAGCAGAACAAATGAAAATTTATTCACATGATGCACAAAGGGCTAAGTGCCCATCCCAAGCTAATGAGGAAACTGAGTCATGGAAAGGGCACCGTTAGAAATGGGAAGATGCCTTACATTAGCATCACCCAGGAGGGCTGAAAAAGTCTTTAAACTTGATGGTGAAGAAATGACAGAATATTCTAGATACTATGATGAAAATGATACTTGTAGGAGGAGCCATTGCACTAAAAAGATCAGAAAGCCTAACGTGAAATGTAAGATACAGAATTACAGGGTCTGATGGTAGAATTTTTTTTTCCCCACATAGAGGCAGTGCATTTAGAGTAATCCAGGTTCCTTTCCAGTCCTTGCATACTGTCCCTGGAAAGGGCTGTGTCTTATTCAACCGGTAAATCAAAGAAGCATAACTTGGCATGTGTAACTCGGCTCTTGCTTTTCCCTCTTGAGTGAGCTGCCCTCAGAGGACACAGCCTGCTCTGGTTCTGCAATCAACAATTGGATATTAAATTCGCCAAATTTCGACTCAAATCATCAAGCCCTTTATGCACTTTGACTAAGCTACATCTTCCAAATTAGCTTTTCTCAGTAGAAAGGAAATAGATTGCCTCATACAATCATCTGTGGTTTATTTCTCAGCTTGATAAGAACCAGGAAAATGAAGAGGAGTGTTATTTATTGGAATGAGTAGTGGCTCAGAGAATTCAACAATCTGTTGTTTCAGAGACTAAGAAACAGAGGGAAATGAAAAATGAGCACAGATCAGAGTACTTCAGCCAGTGGGAGCTTATCATCCCTGGACAAACATGACTGTAAATTCCTTCTCTCATGTAACCTATGATACCTGTATGTCTTTGAAATAAATGAGATGGATTTAGTAGGGGCAGAAGACATACAGCATCTGCCAGACCCACAGGTTAGGTCCACCTCTTGCTACTTGCACTGAGCTCTGGGTGATAGTGATATTTGTGGTGCTGACACCTTGTAGTGGAGATGGAAGATAAGCACTGTAGTCTCCCTCAAGTTAAAAAATACTAAAGTATAGGATATCAAAGGTAAAGAACTGAGCCTTCATTAAAAGTGTTTTAGGAATAATTCTTTTTGTCATTTTTATTGGATAGTCTCAGCCTCTGCTTTTAACATGTTTATGTCTTTAAAGAAAAAGTTGAAATAAATGCCTAGGAAATTATGTACACACATAAATTAAGAAATGAAATAAAATATAAATAGTCCCTAGCAATTAAGTATAAGAAAGGATGAGGACAAAGGATATACAAATGTCTTGGCAATGTAAAATTTTCAAAAATGTCCTGTAAATGTAGAAGACATTTTATGATATTATAAGAGATTAAAATACTCATGCTTAGTTTACATATTTTCTTAGACATAAATATTTTCTGTTAACTAATTAAAACAAAAAAAAGATGAACCAGGTGTGGTAGCACACGTCTGTAATCCCAGCACTTTGGGAGGCTGAGACAGGAGACTCGCGAGTTCAAAGCCAGCCTCAGCAACAGTGAGGTGCTAAGCAACTCAGTGAGACCCTGTCTTTACATAATACACAAAATAGGGCTGGGGATGGGGCTCAGTGGTCGACTACCCCTGAGTTTAATCTCTGGTACCAAAAAAACAAAAACAAAAACAAAGAGAAATGAGGCAGACATTATTATCCTATATACATATATGATTACACTACTGGTGTGACTCTGCACTGTGTACAGCCAGAGGAATGAGCAATTGTGCTCCATTTGTGTACAATGTGTCAAATGCATTCTACTGTCATGCAGAACTAATTAGAACAAATAAAAATAATAATAAAACAGCTTACTTATTTTTCTCTTCATTCATAAATTCGGTCACTGAGTCAAAACCTTATGTTGGAAGATAGTTCTATTGTATTTAGTACAATAGATTCTCTTATCTTATTTTAATTTAGATAACAATTGGTGAGAGAGAAGGGGAGAGAAACAGTTTGGGTTATGGGAGAGAAATGTGAAGGAGAAAAAGAAGATGACGGAAGTAAGAAATGAAAGAGAAAAATCAAAAAAGAAGTCAAAGGAAGGAAAATAAAAAGAAAGGAGATAACAAATGACAGAAGATTACAAGGGGTTAAAAACCACTTGAAAAAGAACAGGGCAGAAAGGAAAAGTAAAAAGGCTGGGCTGACGGAACCGAAGAATCAAAAGGGGAGCCCAGTTGCAGGACCAGCTCCCTGGTCCCGGTCCATTCAAGTGTCTGTTAATAGGATACTTTGGTAACTTCCGACCCAGAAACTTTTGCTTTGTTGACTTTAGAATAAGTGATGTGTTGAGTATTTTGAAATGTAACCCTAAACTAGAATCACTTGTGTAACTTAAGTTGCTCTCAACGCACATGCAATGACATAGGCTCTCACACACTGCCATGCAGCTTCCTTGGATATGTTGTGGGACCTGGCAGAGTATTTATTAGTTTTTGATCTTGTACATAGAGAACTCTGTGACACATGGAAGGCAATGTTTTGTATGATGCAGCAGTGGCTGCTTCCGGGCCCCTGCCTGTGTGTGTGGATGAGATCCTCCTCTCTCCATCGCCATGACACCTGACACCATGTGGATAGAAAAATAGATAGTTTTTTCTACAACATCTGGAACACTTGATGAATCTAGTCATGAGCAAGGCCATTTCACTTCAATCCAATTATTTCCCAATTTATTCTCACTAACATCCATCTCAAGTTCAAGTGAGTAGATAAAATTAAGAACAAAATCTTATAAAATAAACTGAAATTCTATCAGGGAATACAGACTCTCCAAGGAATTGGAAGGCTGAAGGAATGGCTACAAGGAGTCCGCTCCTCTGGATGAGAAGAAGGCAAGGAGAGAGGGATTGAAGGTGCTGAAAGGGTCATCAGGAAGAAAATGTGATCTTAAGAGCCCTTGTCATAAAGCAAAACTGAATAAAAACTCCTTCAAGACAAATTGGCACTAGTTACTAACCAGGGAGTGAAAAACAAGAGCTAGAACTCCGAGGGAAAAACAGACCAAAGACAGTTTGTTTATTTATTTTTTCTGTCTAAAACCAGAAGACGAACCTGCACTTTACAGATAGATGGGATTGCAGGTCAACAACGTGGGCATGGACCCCAAAACTCTTTGATGTGGGGTCAACTCCAACTGGCAAATCAAGTCAGGAGAACGTGGTTGCTGAGGGAAAGCTATTTTTTTTTTTATTTTAGAGTGGCAATGAAAGCTATCTTAAAAAAAAAAAGCAAATTAGAAACAACCAAAAACATTGACTGAATTCTTAATAATATTCAAGGATTGATTTACTTAATGAAATACTTACAAATATATTTTCCCTCTTTCCTCTTTATGCTTGATTTTAATAAATGCTCTAGAGATGCAACATGTTGAGTTTAGCATTATTCTTCACCATTAGGACACCTAGCAGCTGTCACTGAAAGTTGTCAGTTGGGTGCTGGTGTTGCTCCATTTTGTCAGATAAAGTCACTCAGCTCCCTTACTTCTGCTCTTTTTTGGTGGTACCAAGCCTTATAATGGCTCTACCACTTTTTCAGGAGGAGGTCTTGCCTGAGCTCTAATGCCTATTGCATCTCTGACATTGCAGTGCCAAGAGGAACAGATTGTGTGGTAGGAAGGACAGTTTGCTCTCAGAAGTCCTAGATGTGGAGTTAGATGTGCACCTGGCATCCACCACCAGTTACCTATGTAGCTTGGTCACATCACTTTTCTAAGCCCTCAGTTTTCTCCTGGTAAAATGGGATGCATAGCTCCTATTTTCAGAATAATCAGGAAAATTGAATTGAGAACATGTAAATCCCCAGAGACATAAAAGGAACTTAGAGTAGTAAAATTATTATTTTCCAATTTCACTCTAGGAGAAGGCAGTTGCTGATCAAAATATTCAATGATGGTACACTTCTTTATATTGTCTATTAAATTATGGCACTCGAACTTCTTCTGTGACCAGGAAATCAGTTCCAATGTATCTAAGTTACTATTTTGAAAAAAAAATCAACAAGATAATTTGGGAGCCTTGTTTATAAATTTAGTCACTTGAGTAAGGCCCATCATCATTATCGGCTTCAACATTCCTTCAGGAAAATGCATAATGAGACCTTCTCCCTGCTGATCTTAGATCAAGTACTAGAGAAAAGGAACTCATTAAGCAACTAACCTGTCCTGGATAAAATTTTATTATTTAAGTTGGTACTGGGGATTGAACCCAGGGGCACTCAACCACTGAGCTATATCCCCAACCCTATTTTGTGTTTTATTTAGAGGCAGGGTCTCATCGAGTTGCTTAGCGCCTTGCTTTTGCTGAGGCTGGCTTTGAACTTGTGATCCTCCTGCCTCAGCCTCCTGAACCACTGGGATTATAGGTGTGCACCACTGCGCCCATCCCTGAGCCCTTTTATATTTTTTATTTTGAGATGGGGGTCTCAATTAATTGCCAATGCTGGCTTCGAACATGTGATCCTTCCGCCTTATCCTCCAAAGTTGCTGGGATTATTAGCAAGTGCCCCCATACCTGCCTTGAGAAAACTAGTTTTTAATTATTAAAAGTAAACAAATTCCTTTTATGGTTATTTTCTTGTGATAACCAGAAGAGCTCCAGGAAAGTACAGAGAGTAGGGTACATTCTTAAAAGAAAAGGAGAGCAGGGCAAAGAAAGTCGATTCAAGCTATTAGTTCCTACTCTAGAGCTATCAGATTTAGAAAACGTTGGCTGAATTGGTTAGGAGTGTTTCAAATGAGTCTGATTACAAAGACTTCAGTTGCCTTATCCTGCCAGTGGAACAGGCAGCTTTCCTGAGATCTGAAGGGCTAACCCAGCAAAGTAAGTATTTCTCTGTGCTTAGTTTCTATTCCCAACTTGTATTTTCATGAACTTCAACTACACAACTTACGTATTCTTTTTTAAGTGAAGTCAGTCAAACCAGTTGTCTGATAGGCAGACATATCTGCATTACACTGATAATTACAACCAGCCCATGACTAATTTCCAGTGTGCTCTCACTCACCAAAACTAAAACAGCCTCACTTTCCTCATGTGGAAATGAGGGCTGGATCTGCATCTCAGCTGGAGTGGAAGTGCATGTCAACTTGTTTCTTAAGAGGGTATTTTAGAAATTATGGCATTTGCTGGTAAATGGATGGAACTATAGACTGTCATGCTAAATGAAATAAGCCAATTCCCCAAAACCAAAGGCCAAATGTTCTCTCTGATATGTGGATGCTAACACACAATAAAGGTGGGGGAATAGAAGCTCATTGGATTAAACAAAAGGAAATGAAGGGAAGGAAAGGAAGGATTAGGTAAGACAGTAGAATGAATCGCACATAACTTTCCTATGTTCACATATGAATACACGACCAGTGAAATTCCACATCATATATAACCACAAGAATGGAATCCTAATTAGAATAAGTTATACTCCATGTGTGTCTAATAGGTCAAAATACACTCTACTGTCACGTATATCTAAAAAAACAGATTAAAAAAGAAAAAGAAAAAGAAGATATTTTAGGTTTTCTAAGGAATTGGGCAGAACCATTTTCTTTTGTCAGATGCTTCTGACCCTGCAGCATCCCCAGGGGAATGTGGTCCAGCAGTAATGCATCAGCTTGCAGGCTTCCAACATTGGCCCCTCTAACTGCTGCTGCACGCGTGGGTGGTCAAGGTAAAGCATCACACTGATAATTACAACCAGCCCATGACTAATTTCCAGTGTGCTTTCACTCACCAAAACTAAAACAGCCTCACTTTCCTCATGTGGAAATGTGGGCTGGATCTATCATTGTATATGCCTTGGTTTAACTGCTTAGTTATAACTTGACTAAAAATTTCTAAATCATATACGATATTTAAACCTGACCTAAATGCACAGTGCAATGTTGATAATTACCACTCTTAATAAAATTATTTCTGTGCTTAGGAATTAAAGGCTAATCACACACACACAGAGAGCTATTTCTGTCTGAGGGGTGCATCAAACAAGATATATTTTTTTTTGCATAGGTCTCAAGCTTATCATAGAAGCAGAAATTTATTCTAATTTAAGTGACTTCATTAGAAATATTTATAAATTGTATAGGTTTGAGAGTTAATTTATACCTTTGTAAGTATTTTCAATTTTGTTACAAAGAAAACAAATGACCTCTCAGTTCAATTCCAATATAAACCACAGAATTACCGGGTCAATTTGGCAGCAAATCAGCTGGTCTCTGGTGCCTTCCTTGATCTGCCTCTAAAACACTACTTCTCTGTGCTGTGTAGCTCAGAGAAGGTTAATGAATTCATGCTCCCAAAGTACTCTGAGGTCTCCTTATAATGGTACGCTGTATTACAGTTTCTAAAAGATACTTTAAATTTTTCTTTGTTCAGGGACACCAGAGCACTTCTTTGGAGTCAGCAATTAAATCGGCTTCTTAGCAAGAGTTATGTATTAATATGTTAATACATAATTAGGAATTAAATGATCTCACATTCACAATTGACATTAACCTGTTCAAAACCACAGTATGACACAACTGATTCCCTGAATCTTAACAATGTGTCCATGCATAAAACATGTTTGTTTAAGATGAGTATCAACCTGATAGTTGTAAAAGATACAATAAATGAAAAAGAAATGGGCTTCTTACCTGTAAGCAATGTGGAACACAGGACTACTTGAAGCATTTTATAGGCCATGATTCTGTTTTGGAAAGAAAAGATTTTTATTTTAATTTAGCCCAGACAAAGGTTTCGGGCATATTGGTTATTTTCCAAAAGTATAAAGAATTTACTGTATACCTGGCTGGAGGCCCTGGAACCTGAAACAAATCAGAGAGAGGCCTTTTCTTGAGCTGGCTGTTTTATATACCTCCGCCTTTTTACCCTTTGGACTTTTTGAACTGACTTTTTATAGACTACTCTTATATGCATCATTTACTTATTTACTAATGTTATCACCCACATAGACTGAGTTTTTTTTTAAAAAAAAAAGATGGGAAAACCAGATCACTCATACATCGCTGGTGGAAATTTAAAATAATACATACACTTTGGAAAATAGTTCAGCAATTTTTTAAAAATTGGAGCATGCAATTGGAGCACTGTACAGTCCAACAATTGCCCTGCTGGGCTTTATCTCAGGGAAATGAAAACTTATGTGCACAACAACTTTATTAGTAATAAACAAAAACTGAAGATGTCATTCAACACTAAATGCTAAATTTGTGATATATTCATATCATAAATTACTATCAGCAATAAAAATAATAAATATTATTTCTGGATAGGACAACTTAGATGAATCACAAAGGAATTATATGAGTGAAAAAGGCAATTCCAAATGGTTGTATACACCTATGGTTTCATTTTTATAATCTTGAAAACAACAAAACTGTGGAAATGAAGAATGGATTGCAGCTGCCAGGGAATAGGGATGGGGGAGGAGGTAGGTTGGTATGGTTTATAAAAGGGAACTATGAGAGGTCCTCACAGAGAGGGAACTGTTCTATATGTGGACTGTGGTGGTGCATATGTGAACATAACCATGTGGTGAAATTACATAGAACTAAATGTACACATCACACACACAGGTACATACACAAATGAATACATGTGGAGCTGAAGTAAGCTGAGTAAGACCAATAGATTATATCCATGTCGACATCCTGGTTGTGATATAGTGCTCTAGTTTTGCAAAGTGCAGTCAATGGGGAAGGTTCATAAAAGACACATAGGATCTCTATGTATTAGAGTTTGTTTTGTTTTTTAAACTGGGCATTGAACCCAGGGACACCTAACCACTGAGCCACATCCCCAGCCCTTTTTTGTATTTTGTTTAGAGACAGGGTCTCACTGAGTTGCTTAGGGCCTCACTAAGTTGATGAGGCTGGCTTTGAACTTGTGATCCTCCTACCTCAGCATCCTGAGCTCATGAGATTAAAGTTGTGCACCACTGCACCTGGCTCCATATTAGTTTTTACAAATATGTGCAAATCTACATATCTCAAAATGAAAAGTTTACTTAAAAACAAGGAACATTTAACTGCATTGTAGAATTTGTTTCTAACAAAAGTATATGATAAATAAAACTAGAACACTACTTTCATTTTTCAAATATTAGCCCTCTTAGTGGCATGATGAGTAGTAGTTAACTGAATAAGTTCATCATCTAATAAAATTTATTCTTAATATGTGATCATAGGCAAATTGTACATTTGTTACTCATCTTAAGATTATGCAATCTGTGATGAGTAGGTATAAAGATATAAAGTGATAGTGAACAACTTTTTTGATGACTACCTTCGGATTAGAAAGGATGTGTAGAAACCTAGATCAACCCAGCTGAGAATTCTGCCTGCATTTACTGATGGATGAAAGGCTTGGGAAGAAAGATACTGAAAACAAGCCCAGCAAAATCCCGGAAGCCTATCCCATGTGTTCATTTGTACAAAATTCTGGAGGCCTAACAGCCATTGCCACAATTCTGTAGGCCCCCTTTGTGTTTTACTTGGTAGAGATGTGAAAATTTTAGTTGTACAATACACTAGAATCACAGGAAAGTCAGGAGAAAATCACTAAAAAAAAAAAAGAAAGAAAGAAAAGAGAAAAAAAACCTCTTTAAGGCCATAAAACCAAAAGAGAAATGTATTTTCCTTTCCTCTACTTCCATCATTCTTTAACTTGTGGACTTAAAATGAACTTTTTCCGGAGGACTGGATGGGGAGCGGTTGCTTCCACATCTCTTATCTTGCTTCTTTCCCAAAATGGATGGGATATGTAATGTAAATAGAGGATGATAATAGCTATTCTATGAATTTTACACATACTATCTCATTTACTCCTCATAGCCATTGATACAGAAGGTATTAGCATTATTTTATAGATGAGTAAACTTCGACTCAGAGGTTTCCTAACTCATCCATGGAGTGCTCAGAAATTAAAGAGTGAAACTTTGCAATAAAAGTAGAGGGGCTACTTATGCATAGGGGCACAAGCCATGCAATTAGATAAATTAGGTGAGTGTGATCTGAAATGGGCCCACAGGTGAATGTAGCCCAAGCAACTCAGTGTCGTAGGGGAGATTCTATCACAGATAGAATCTATGATCCTTTTAAACCAGAAAATGTCCTTCCTGGTGAATGAAGCCTTCTCTGACTCCTGGCTCAGATTGGGTTGCTTTTTCTCATATCTGCATCCCTGTGGTAGTTTGGCCACATTTTTCTGCATCATAGTTACATATGTGTATTTCAATATTGCTGAGTAGATCACAAGCTTCCTAAGGGCTGGTATTGCATCTTACTCCTGTTTATTTACCTTCCATGCTTAGTACATGGGTAATCACATATATGTACATTATAGAAAATTTTTGAATCAACTGGTTCAAATTAAACTAAACTGCATTAAAGTTAGTCAATATTTCCTGCACTGGTCTGTCATTTCACAGCTTTATCCAATTGGCTGTAGAAAACAAGTATAAGGTAGCAGTTTTGTTTTTATGTTGAGGTTTGGATTTTAAACAGTTTTCCCCAGGGATTGTCCCTTTATATTATCTGTGAAAGAAAGAGATTGGAATCCATGAAAATTGGCAACCTTAATTATAAAGAAATAGAAATGCTCTTTGAAATAAAATTGAAACATCTATCTTTGAAAAATAGAAAGATCAAGTAGATGAATTAATGAAGCTCATCAATGGGATCTGTTTACAACTTTGAAGTTTTATACTTAGAAATCATTAATATGACATGATAGACCTTGATAAGCTCTCATAGTCTCTTCCATATCAATGAAATATAAATGTTGAAGAAAAATATATGAAATCACATCCAATAATAATAAAAAGATTTTTGTGTGTGTGTATGAGAAGAAAAAAATAAAGGGAAGAAAATTTATTCACCAAGGAGCAAGCCAAACTTTGTTTCTGCTCTAATTCATGTCACTAACACAGTCAGAATCAACAAGCCACAAAGCTTTGGAGACTGCAGCACTCATTTATAAAATTCTGATAACAAGTGATGGAGGGCATGGTGCAGCCTGGCATGATACAATGGCGTCAGCATCTATAAAAGGTGGCAGGTCAGCCAGCACCTTGAGGGAGGAGAACTGTTAGTCCTCTTTAACGTTGCACTGAACTTTCAACTGCATTCAATCTCTTGGAAAAAAAGCTAGAGATAGAGCTTCTTCCTATGTAATTATGTGACATTCTCAAAAAGCTACTCAATGAGAACAACATTTTACTGTAGCACTGGTAAAGGAGTCATTTTAAAATCAATTTGACTGCAGGTACAGGTTTGCTCTAATTTATATTCTGAGTATCCCACAACTGAAGGAATAGCTTCTTCCACCTGGAGTTACCAGCTGATTTTTAGGCAAAGAATGGCATAGCAACGACTTGGTAAGAAGGAATAAGTGTTTCTGTAAAGTCTTGAGCTACATGCAGACAGTTACTCTTTAGAGAGGCACAAGATGTCAGATGCTGACCCAATTGGCATAATGCAGAAATTTTAATTTACCTTGTAGAATATGGTTTTGTCTTGGAAGGTAGAAGATAGAGGTTTTGGGTTCTTTTTTGTTGTTGTTTCTTTTTAGGTCAATTTGTAAGCAAACAAAGAATGAAGACTTGCTTGGACCAATAGAAGGCACAGTCTCCTTCTCCTCCATGCAAGGCCACTATTAGCCCTCTTACCATGGTTTATGGAGACTTCACTGCTGCTGTCACCAGCATACAGGGGGCATACATCCACCAAGCATTAACTGTGGGAGCAAGACTAATTTGAACAAATTGGCCAAAATCTTGAGGAAATCTATTCTGCCCTTGAATTCATTTTCAGCATGGTTGCTCTAGGTTTAGTAATTTGCTATAGCCTGAGATGTCATAGGTTTAATGTAATTTGGAAATGTAGTTTAAGAATTTTATAATAGACTTCCCTTTTAGTAGATGTAGGTAGCTCAGGGTCTTTGAAAGATTGCACTAATCCAACCTGATTTCAGGAGGTGAAGGTTTCCTATTATATGGGGACTGACTGTCATCTTAAGAAGTAAGGCACCTATATTATCCTGTCTCCTTATCCTCCCTCACTCCCATCTATTTGCTAATTTGTACATACAACACAGAGGCGCATAAAAATGCAACGAGGAATTTACGGTCTTACTCTGTAGTTGCTAGTCATTCATTCAGCAACAACTTATTGGGCACTTCTTATGTTTTAGATACTTTTCAAAATCCATTCACTCTGAACACATTTCATGTGCGTTGTTTCAAGGAATAGAGTTATGAAAAGATAATAAGCTTGTTTCTAGTGTGGGAGAAAATAATTTCAAGGAAGTTTCCCATTGAGGTGAATTAGAGTTTCCCATAAGGTTTGAGGAGAAAAAAAAATTCTGGACAGGAAAGCACAGGTAAAGGTCAATACATTAGTCAGGCATCATTTGGGGCCATTGTAGTGGCATTTGTGAATAGTTTACCTGTGCACTTTGAACATTCTCTGTGTTACTGATGTTCAATAATTTTAGTGATTTCCATTGATTGTCACTATAAACAAATTGGACTAATTTAAAAGATGTGTCATTAATACAAATGTATACAGTCTAGCAGTTTAAGTGAAAATGCCAATCTGCATTCCTGATGTGGTGTTGGACTTGCACAGCTTCTCGATTAAGCTTCGAGGCAACACTTGCCAAGGCATTTTCCTCATTACACACTGAATAATTGATAGTTGACAATATGTGACATTTATTGAGCATCAGCAATGTGCTAGTTAGTTTACAGAGCACAGAACTATCAAGGGGCCCAGCCCAATTGGCTCACTGTCAAAATGCAGTCTGTCATTTGCTAAGTCTTCTATGCTTGGCAAAACTAAAAGCAAATAAACATTTCAGGAGATTCACTGTAGAAGTGAATGGGACCAGATTTTTCTCTGCAGGTAGCTCTGTGGGTGTTAGTATTATTTCCATGGGAAGGCAATCTGTTCCCATGGCTCTGGTAATCTCAGAAGATAAACTTGATAATGTAGTATTGGCTTGAAATAAAGGCTACTCAGTCATTTTATTATCTTCTTCTACTGTAATCTGTAGTTGAGCCTCACTTTCTCAAGCTCAAAATCTAAGTATGTCTGTTTCAGCCTTGTGCATATAAAAACAACAGTTGGATTCTCCAGGGAAAGGCTTAGCATTAAATGGTTTTAAGTATTGCTTGAAATTCCTGGATCCTTGAGGGAAAGATGGGAGACTTAAGATAGAGCAGAGAGATAAGGGAGAGGGCCATGAAAATTAAATGCCATGGTAGGAAGCTAGTGTGGGAAGGGTAAACTGTCTTCTGACTCCTGGATGGGAAGGTAGAAATGGTTAAAAGGAGCAAATGAAGGGTTCATAGCAGCTGGCTATGAATGGCAGCAATTACTTCCCACTGATTGTTGTAGGGTAGTTATGTTGGTTTGCTAGGGCTGCAATAACCAAATGCCACAGACTGGGTAGTTTGCATAATATAAATTTATTTCTCACAGTTCTATGGGCTCAAAATCCAAGATCAAGGTGTTGGTAGGTCTGGTTTCTTCCAAGGCCTCTCTTTCTAGCTCCATTTCGGCCAGGCTTGCATTGCATCTGTGCATGGTGCATTCTCTGTGCATGTGTGCTTCTCAGGTGACTGTGTCCTAATCTCCTCTCTTTATAAGAACACCAGGGAGATTGGATTAGGGTTCGCCCTAACACTCTCATTGTAAAATAATTCCCTCATCAAAGGCACTCTCTTCAAATACCAGACACATTCTGAATTATGGAAGGTTGGGATTCCACATTTGAATTTTCAGGGGACATTTCAGTCCAGAACAGTAGAAAAGAAAAAGCCAGAGATCTGAGAAAGAAAAGAAACCTTTCTGACAGTCTTCCCTCTCTATCTACCCTGATTCAGTTTCCTTCAAAGGAATTCCAAATTTGTGAAGTTATTTGTATTTCTGGCCATTTTCAACACATTGGGGCTAATGTACAATTTCATTCCCACTCCCACTGAGATTGACCAATAAATTGATAGATTATTTTTCATGGAAAAAAGGTATGTGATGGCAGTTACAAATGGGCAACATTGAGTTGGGAAACTTGGCAAGTGTTGGTTGATTACTTATAATTCACAAATTTTTCATAAGCCCTAAAAACAGATTATTTGGTTCATTCCTGGTTATATAATAAACATAATAAGCATTAAATGCATTATTACAGTCACTTTTGTTTGTTATCAGTTGTAGTACATTTTCCATGTAGGCCTGAGAATATTATCGTTTGGACTAGCCAATATTCCAAAGCTTTTGAAATTATTATCCCCGTACAGAGGATTCCTTGGAGGGATTATTACAGAGCTTTAACTTTTAATAGAGGTATAATGGTTGCAAAGCCCCAGGCCCTTTTAATGCCCCAGTGCCCTCTTTGTAAGAGGGATATCGTATTCTCCACAGTTACCATCAGATTTTCTGCTCAGGATTAATGATCCTTTTGGTCACTTAAGATGAAAATTATGGTGCTATAAAAGTTGAGCTTTGGGTAGAGACAAGTGAGGAGAGCAGCCTTGAAAGGGAGGTTGAGAAAAAGGAAAAGAAATTATAAACCCAGAAAGAACAAGCAACGTTAGGACTCAGTCTAAGATAAAGATATTGTGTGGTCTGATGGAGATACTGGCACAAAGATAAGGCCATCATGGAGGTTGGGGTATGTTTGTGCACCAGGAAAAGGAGAAAGACAAAAGAGAGGTAATCATATGATCAGCTATCTGTTATTCTATGATGCATCTCTCTGTCATGAAGAAAGTTTTGAATTCCTAAATTGGTAAAATAATGTAGGGCAAAATTTAATAAATCTATCCAAGTACCTTGAAATTCTTGGCATATCATGGCATACACCTTTCTAGGGGAAATTCTGCCAGTGGGAAATTGATAATATTAGGAGTATAATTGATAATATTAGGATAATATTACCTCTGGAATTTAATGAGTTTTTTTAATTATATATGCCCCCTTCTCCACAGGGCCCTGAACCCCACCCAAGCTAGGAATGTCCAGTCAAGCTTCTGAGCCAGAAGAGCAGGGTAACATGAGCATCTAACTTGGAACCTCGAAAACTACTTACTGCCACATTTAGTCCACACTCAGCAATTCTCTGTCACAACCTATCATTTCTCTCAGCAGTGAAATGAAAGGCTTCATGCCTTGTTGAAGAAATTTCAGGATACAAATAAGAAGATAGAGTGTTGGGCTGAAGAAGATAGAGGGTCCCTAACATCACGTCACAGCCTCCTTTCCTTTATGTGTTGGATTTTGTTTTCAACTTTATTGTCATATGATAATTATGGTGGCACAGAGGTAATTAAAACTCAACAATATAATACATCAAACAAAAAAACTATTCTGAAAGTGTTATGTAGCTTTGGTTATACACAAACACCACGCCTGCTCTGAGATTCTTTTGTTAGAATAGGCTTTGAGCTTATCTCCAAGTGACAAGAATTCTGGCAACTGGACATGGGAATGATGTAACAATAGTAAGAAACAACCAGTGAGCAATTTTAAATTTAAAACAATAATTTATTTGAATGCCTACAATAAATTAGGTATTTTCTGGATGTTGTTGTGGTATGATACGAGGGGAAAATAACCGAATTATGGGTAAATAATTTTCCCAGACAGGAAATTATCCTTTGAAGAACATACAGGACAATTTGATTCATTCAAAAGTTCTGCAATTTGAGTTAGGAAAGAAATTTAAAGAGATATTTCCTTCTGCTACAGCAGGAAAAAGGTACTTACCTCTTCCCTTGGAATTACCAGTGATTCATGATGTGTCCACAAGTGTTGAGCTCAAAGGTCAAAGTACGGATCTTGCTTACATGTGTGAGGATTTTTTCCCACCTTTGAACTTTTAAAGCAACTTGTATAACAAAGTGTCCCAAAGTTCAATGTGTCTTGTTTTATCAGTTTGCATTCTAATAATGCTTCACAGTTGACTATTTGCGATGGTTTGTTTTTGTTTTATACCAAGGATTGAATTTAGGGGTACTCGACCATTGAGCCACATTCCCAGCCCTATTTTGTATTTTATTTAGAGACAGGGTCTCACTGAGTTGCTTAGTGCCTCACCATTGCTGAGGCTGGCTTTGAACTCACGATTCTCCTGTCTCAGCCTCCCAAAGTGCTGGGATTACAGGCGTGCTCCACCGCAGCTGACTTGCAATGGTTTTTAAAAGGGTTTTGCTGGAAGAAGATAAAGCAAATTTGATTGGGATTTGGACACATTATTTTCCCTTCATTTCCCATGGGCAAATCTGGGGAAATACAGTTATCAAAATCTCTGTATTGTCTTTTCATATGGAAGATGGAGCATAATTCTTAGTAGTCAAGATGCACTATCTCAGTTCAGATTTGGACATCAATATCTAACTGGGGGTTCTGTGCAGAACTTTTTTTTTTTTTTACACATTTTTGGCCAATATTGAAAAATACTAACATATCCACAAAGTTTGCATTTCCCCATCTATTTACCTCTGTTTCTCTCTCTCTCCTGGTATCTTTAACTGGCTTCTTCCATTTCTGTGAGCTTCTTAGCTTTTTATTTCAGAGGCATATAAGGCTCAATAACTTCACTAATATTTTCCATAGTTCAAAATTATATTTCATTGAAAAATGACAGCCTGTTGTTAGCTACTTCCATGGAAGACAGAAAATCTATATATTTATTTTAACTGCATTGACAATTTTCTTCTACTTGGATGTACTGTTTAATGCTACATCCTGCCATGCCAAAAATGAACTTATTCTCTTCTAATTCTCAACCTGATAATTTTTTGTGACTTGCCCAATATTGTCACCTACAATGCCATCTTCTTAGGATTTAAAACTTCAAAGACGTCCTGTATACCTAATTAGAATAAATAAATTTAAAAAAAAATAGAAAAAAATAAAAACTTAAAGCCTGAAGTCACCTTTGCATACTCTTGCTTTCTGCTTTCCTCAGACCCCTGAACAACTACATTAAGCCACCCAAATTTGGATTTTGCCCATATAATGACTGCTGTCTGTTGACCCCGTTAGTCAGCATTTTGTTGCTGTTATCAATACCTGAGAAAAACAATTTAAAGAAGGAAGGATTTATTTTGGCTCATGGTTTCAGGTGCTTCAGGCTATGGTCAGCTTTGGGCTTGAGGTGAGTGAGGCATCATGTCAGAAGGGTGTGGTGGAGGAAAGCTGCTCAGCTCACAATAGCCCGGAAGAAGGCAGGGGAGCACCCACAGATGAGAAATACCCTTCCAAGGCACTCTTCCCCCTATAGCAACCTAATTCCTCCCAACATGTCCCACCTACCCACACTTTCCATGGCCTCCCAGTAGTACATTCAGCTATCCATGGACTAATCCATGTATGAGGCCAGGGCCCCATGATCTAATCACTTCCCAAGAGCCCTGCCTCTGAACATTGATGCACTAGGGTCCAAGACTTCAATGCATAGTATTTTGGGGGAAAATTCCAGAACCAAATCATAATAATCCCATTTCAGAATGCTTGTTTGACTGCCAGACCCCACTGTGATCTGACTTCTACTTCCTTTCCAGACCTCTCTAAACTTGCACCCCTCTCCTCCTGCCCCACTTGGTACCCCACACTCCAGACACAATTTAGCTACCTACTGAATGCCCAGGCAGGCTCATGCTTTTCGTTTTTTTCAATTGAGCCCTCTACCTAAAATGCCAATCCCAATTCTATTTACCTAACTAGTGTAAACTCATCTTTCAAGGCACAGTTCCAATTTCATTACAACTTTAAAACCCTTCCTACCTACCTCTCTGCTTGGAGCCTGACTTCTCTCAGAGGACCTATAACACTGTAATGCACTAATTGATGTCTTAAAAAAGCCCATCAGTGTGGCAGAAATCGCATATTGCCTCCCTCAGTCTCCTTATATTTTCTCTTCAATCTTATTAGAGAGATTGAAAAGCTGGAAACTACATTTAGATGCTTTAGTAGCATCTAAATCCTATCAACTATGGTTCTACCAACTTCTGTGGGAAGTCAGACGTTGGATGCATTTCCCCTTTTTCCTTTACTTCCGTGGTATCTTTCTCTCTCCTCTTTATTTTTGATGCTTTGCTGCCAACATGCAGGACACAGATATGAGTGTTTAAAGGCAATAGCCAGCTTTAGTGGTCCACCATCAAGAAGCATCCTCCCCAGGAAGTGAAGTGAGCTCTAGCAGTGGCACCAGGCAGAAGTGGCTGCCTTCTCTGCCACTTCCTGATGGAAGCCTGACTTCAACCATCTAGTGGTGGGTTCCTGGATCATCTTCTTCCCTCCCAGAGGTTTTGTGTTTCCCTGTATTTTATTTCTTTGTGCCTTATGTATCTATAATGTTTTTTGTTTCCTACACTGCATCCTGATACGATTTGCTTCTATTAAACTAACTGCTTTGAAAGCGAGAACAAGGTGTTTCTGTTTTTAAATTCTTGTGATATACCACAGAGTGGACTTTCTTCAAATAAATGACTGATTCACTGGATGAGCCAATAATGACTATAAATTATGAATCACAATAAACAGAAAATTCACCCTGAGGTACAAATCCTTTGTCTAACACTCTTCTTCTTTCCTGGCCATCTGGTCTCAGGCTCTTCTGTCATTCAGTCTAATGATTCTAGTTGTTATACTCTGTGCACTTATGTTTTGATGGTGCTTGTTGTTTTGATGGTGCTCTTGTCTACAATATCTTCTTGTTCTGATGGTGCTCTTGTCTACAATATCTTCCTTCCTCTCTGCTACGTTCACCAGTACAGGCAAGAGAATACTTAAACAACACACTCCATAATCAATACTCCTCTGCTGATGTCAGAATTGATGGAAAGATAGTATGTCTCCAGTGCTTTTTGAAATTATAGTTTGCCTCTATCAGTTAGAAATAGTTTTGGCTATAGATATAGGGAAATCCAATTCTAATAACTTAAATAAGGATTAGTTTTAAGTATTGTTTCATTACAAAAAACCTGGAACTTTGGGTTAGTAACTCAGGAATATTTGGGATGCCTCCATATGAGTCTCTTGACTTTTCCCTCATGGAAGCAAATGACAACCAAAGATCCAGGCATTGTGCTTGTTTTCAAGACAGAAGGAAGGGAGACAGCCAACCCTATCTGTGCCTTTATCAGGAGAGCAAAGGCCTTCCTACAAGCCACTATGTACACTTCCACTTCTATTTCATTTATGGTGGCCTGGTGGCCATCCTAGACAAGAGTCTAGGAATATAAGTTTTCAGCAAGTTTTCCTTTGCGAAGGAGAGATGAGCTTTGGGAATGGCTGTTGGATTATCTGACTGGAAGGCAACATATTTTCAAAATCATGTAGTACTTTTGGCATTCTTTTGGAAAGCTCTAGGCCTCATATTTTTCCGGTCTCCAGAAAGTACTTACTGCTCTGCTGCATACCTCTGTGTAAAGATTTCCAGTTACATAGCTAACTGACAATTGATGTAATGAAAACCTTACCATCATGGTACATGGAGTAGATTAGAAGAGACGAAAACATATTACCCAGATTCAGTCTTGCGTGAATGTAAGAAATCAAGCAAGAAGGTCATGTGTTGCTTTCAGAGACATTTTACTCTTCTCAATTGAGCATCACTGGCCTTTTTCAAACATCAACAATTTAGTAGCATTCACTTTCTGTGTTTATTATAATATGCCAATATTACTTTTTAGTTATAGTGCTAGGGATAGGGCATACCAGTGCAGATAGTTGGTAGATTCAAACATTAAATTTTCATATTTATAAACTTTATCTTGACTTAAGCATACTTATTAAGAGTAATGAAATGTTGGCTCATAGTTATTTCAATAAAAGGAAAAGTATAGTTTGAAAAGTTTAAGCCATTATATATGACTAGGATATGTGTGTTGAAAATCTGAAATGTTTAGTTAGGAAGAGCTGCAGAGTCTCTTATCCCAAACTGACTCTCCTTAGAATCAGAACCAACCATATGATGATTAAATGACATTCTCATTTTAATTTTCCCTCCCTGTTACTACTCCAATATTTTTATCATGAAATAATGTTGAAATGAATCTTGAGGGAGGTGAGTAAAACAAGGAATCCAAAAAGCACATCTGGAAGAGGAATAAGTTTGTCTTTTTTGAGGGGAGAATGGCTGACCAGACCTGAAATGGGGAAGGGGAAAAGGCTTTTGGTGGATTGTGTGCAGGGACTCTCAAGCCTCTTCTTTAGCATAATCTAATGGAGTCCCCTCTGCGCCTATCAACCAGGCCAACCAGTACTGTCTAGTGCTTTAGGGATGGCCACATGCGGTAGGAAGGCTCTGTTCAGATTATTAGAAGAAGTGCTTCTGTGATAATCACATCCTTCCCTTTGGTAGAAATTAGATATTACAACCTTTACTAATTACAGGCTAGTGGCTTCTGTGCCCTCCCAAAAGCAAATTGCTTTGAGATAGCAGCTAGAAATTGGGGTCATAAAATAAATCCAGAGGAGGCTTGTCAAGCTTTTCTTGCCCATAAAATAAAAATAAAATATCATATTTGTGAAGTTCCATGGAAGGAAAAACTGGAAAGATAGCTTAAGTTGCTTAGTAAAGAGAATTTTGCTATCAAAACACCACCATAGCAGCCACTGTTAAAAACAAAAATGCAATCAGGAAAATTACTTTAAATGTTTATGTTTACTTCCAGTCTTCAGATTAAAGTAGAACATCACGTTCCTTTGGGTTGCCATTCAAATTCTCTCTTCCTCTCCTGATTTCTATAAATGCAATAGCTGATAAATTCCTCTTTTTTGAAGTAGAATGAATCCTCCAAATTTGACATTTTTTTTCCCCCTTTTCTGAGAGCTTTATTGCTTGTATGATGCCTGGAAATCACAAACACATCTAGTTCAAGTTCCCTATATAATAGATGTTTCTTTCTGACTTTAAGACTTTCATATAAAATTTTTGCTGAATATTATTAAACTATTTTAGTTTTCAAATCAAATTGTTATAAACATTGAATTAGAGTTTGATCTCTTTTTAGAGGTTGGCTAGGTCAACTAATTTCCCATCCCAAATAGGAACTTTTCATTTAGCATCTTTGGTAAATTCTGTTTCAGCTTGGATTTTGGTGACTCAGAATTCAGTATTTTGTGAGTAGAGTAAAAAAAAATGTGGACAGCTGCAAGGCGGGAGCTGCAAGGTGGAGAGAGGCCTCTCTCCACCTTGTACCTGTCCAGTTGTATCTTTTGGAACATTACTGAATGTCTAGTCCTTGAGCCAAGTCAACACATCAAATAGTTTAATGTCAACCAACAGGTAAAAATGTTAGTGACCCATCCAGATGAGAACAGCTGTTCTTATAGAGGGACAGGCAAGCCTCCACATTATAGCTAGGTCCAAATTCTGTTTTCATTGTCTTCAGCTTTTCTTTTGGTTCTTTCTCTCTTTTCTTTCCTCCAAATGGCAGAAGCATGATTAAACTCAAAAGGCACAGTAGGGTAAGCAGACTGCACAAGCAAAGAAAAACTGCCTACTTACTCAACAGGCACTCTCCTGCAACAACAAAGCATATTCTCTACATTCCTGTGTGTGTGTGTGTGTGTGTGTGTGTGTCAGAGAGAGAGAGAGAAATATTTCTAATCTAATTCTAATCCCACAATTTCCAACTGCTGAAAGGAACAGCAATAACAACTGTCTCGTAAGGTTATAAAAATCTCAATTCCTGAGAACGAACCTAACTCTGATGCCTTATTTTCAAACGACGTACTCAAGCAAGACCAAGAAACTAAGTATTTGGCCAGATACCTGGGTCCACCGCGCAGGGTGAACTTCGCGCTGCGGCCGCAGGGGGCGCTCGTATTTGCCTAACTGGTGCTTCGCGCGTGGGCGTGGGCAAGGGCTTGGCGAACAGCAGCAGCCTGGCGTCGTTGTCCCCTCGGGCTGCGCGGGTCGTGTTCGAGGACATGAGGCACAAATATGCTGCGCTGCGACGGGCCCAACTCCATCTGGATTTTATCCACGCCAACTCGTGAGTACCTAGCTGGGGTCGGAGAAGGGTAGGGTCTCCACGCAATGGAGAAAGGTTTTGTCCATGCCGGAACCAAGTACCTGATTGGAAAAAAAAACCAAAAGAACTTGGTATGGTTGATTTATGGATTTTTAAAATTATGTTATGCATGTGTTTCTAAAAACAATGAGCAAATGATAAAGATATTGATATTTTTCAATTAACACTAGGTTATAGAAAGGCTTCACACTTATCTTTGAACAAAACTACTTAATTGTTGGTCAGCTTAATTCTGCTAAGCCTGCCTGCTCTAGTCTGACTCACACCACAATTTAAAGATTCAAGTTAGCTTTCAAATGCAGTGATTTGCATTCATTGATTTCAACCTTGGTTGTCTGAATTTCCAAAAAAACTCTCTGAAGATAGGAATCTCACCTTTACTTTGTTATTCTGGCACTTTTTTCTGCTCGGCCAGGCCTAGATGCCTTTTAGGGCTCCTCACTAGGTGTTATTTCAAGTAGTGTTCATGAGGATGCTGTCCCAAGGCCCCCTAGTGGATGCCTGAAATAGGGACTCTTACTGAAATGTGATAAATTTATAAATTAGGTACAGAAAAAAATGAACACTAATAATAAAGTAGAACAATTACAGAAATATACTGTGATAAAGGTGGGATGAGTCAATATTTCATCATGCTGTTCAGAATGGTGCACAATTTAAATTATGAATTGTTTATTTCTGGAACTTTCCATTTAATGGTTTTGGACCGAGATTGACCAATGATAACTGAAACCACAGAAAGTGAAACCCTGGATAAAGGGGGAACTGCTGTGCTCATATTGCAGAGGCAGGTGACAGAACATTCCATGTCATTTGTCACTTGTAGTACCGCAAAGTATAGCAATGAGTGCTGTGTAAATCACAGTGGTATGCCAGTGTTTTGGAATCTTTTAGTAATTTGTGTTTACTAAAAGTAGCAACTGATAAAATGGATGTATCAAATTAGAAACCACAGGAATGGAGGGGTAAAGAAAGCCAGGGAAGGCCAGCCTTGGTGTGGGACAAATAGGGCAATTTTAAGATAACAGAGTAAAACAGGCAATATTTGGCAATATTTGTTTTTTATATCTCTGTGGAAAATAACTTCTAGCTGGTAAGGGTGGAATAAATAGTTAAAAGGTGGCTGGAGTGGAAGAAAAATGAAGAAATAGCAGTTCTGAGTGATTTCGAGAACAACCGTAAGTCCAGTACTGGAATGACTGTGAACTTTATTTTGGAGTAGTTACTCAGTCTCAGTTTTGAATTATTTCTGCAGCTACTACTTCCACCTTCTCCCTCCCATGAATGATTCTGTGATGTCCACTTTCTCTAGCCCTTCTCTTCCTCTTCCTTAATTTTTTTTTTTCTTTTCGAGGTACTGAGTATTGAACCCAGGTGTACTCTGCCACTGTGCTACCGGTTCCCAGCCCTTTGTTTTTTTTTTTTTTTTTTTTTTACTTTGAGATACAGTCTTGCTAAACTACCAAGGCTGACCTCCAACTTGTGATCCTTCTGCCTTAGCCTCCCAAGTTGCTGGAATTGCAGGCATGGACCATGCACTAGGCCTCTCCAGTCCCTTTTCAATTGGTGAATATTAATATTAAAAATAACACCTTTTAATATTAAAAAAGACCACTGCATGAAGCAACAAAAAATCAGGTACAAAATGACATCTTCTCAGCTGTCCAGGGAAATGCTGGTTTGAGACTTCCATGCATAATTAAAAATGTCTGCCTTTGCTTCACTCAGAGTTCAACCCACCAAGGGTATGCTTTCTCTAAATGTGTCTTACATTCATCCATTTCTCTTTGTCTCCACTGCCATTGACTTTAGTGGAAGCCATCACCATGTCTTCTGGACCCACCCTCTACACAATTTCTTAACTGGTTTCTTTGCCTCCTACTCTGACTCCTTTTAGGTCCATGTTTCTGCAAGCTACCAGACTGAGCTTTAAAAAGCAAACCATATGGGCTGGGATTGTAGCTCAGCGGTAGAGTGCTTGCCTTGCATGCGTGAGGCCCTGGGTTCGATCCTCAGCACCACATACAAAACAATAAAATAAAGACATTATGTCCATCTACAGCTAAAAAAATATTAAAAAAAAAAAAAAAGCAAACCATATGTGTCACTCTCACTATTACAGTGTTTCCAGATGCATGTTGCCATTGATAAGCTTCCCTCCCTGGGGTTGGAAGCACTGCATGATCTGGCATGCCTTCATCTTAGCCTGTTCTCTCCATTTTACCACAGGGGAACACAGTGGTCTCCTTAGCTCATTTCTGCTTTGGGATCTTTGCATCTCTTGTTCTTGCTGGAAAGCTTTCACCACGGCCCTGCAAAAGATTGAGTTCTCATCCTTCAAGGATCAGCTTAAATGTCTTTTATCAAGAGAGGTTTCCCTGAGCATCCTGCCCTTCCCCAGCAATTACTCTTTCCCATCACCGCTGTGAAGAAAGCACCTAACCACCATTTGTAAGGTCATCATTGTATATTTACTTGTGTGTTTTTCACATACCCCACTACCTTAAGTTCCATGATAGCAAAAACCCTAGCTATACAAATGGATACATGGTGGGTAGTTACAAAAACTCTTGAATGAACTAGTACAGAAATTCATATGGCATTTTTGGACAGAGTTATTGCAATGACTTTCACAAAGGATGTGTATATATTGAATTTTAGTGTACTGAATCATTCCGTGTACAAAGTTTAAATTCACTAGAAGGGCTGTGGTTTAAAGTACTGATTTTATAAAGTATATCACTTACACTTCCCCTTTATAGAATATTAGATTTTTATACCAGTTTTCTTTTGTGTGAAGAACATCTTTTTAACAAGAGCATTATTTAGTAGATTTTTTTTAATTATAAACTTTAAAGCTGACCTGACTCGAGACCTTTCATTAGTATCTGTGTTTAAAGTTTAAAATCCCCCCAAATGAAGACACATGCACATGTGCACACACACACACACACACACACACACACACACATACACACAAACATGCAGACATACAAGTAATTTAAAAAAATTTTTTTTTAGTTATAGATGGACACAATGTCTTTATTTTATTGCTTTGTATGTGGTGCCGAGGATCGAACCCAGGGCCTCACGCATGCGAGGCAAGCGCTCTACCACTGAGCTACAATCCCAGCCCCCCTATAAGTATTTTTTAACATAAAATTTAAGTTAAGGTGTTGTCCCATGGCCTGACATGCCTGGAGATTCAGACATTGCAGTTGATGCTTTCTCTTATACAAATGGTAAATGGGTCTCTTGCTTTTGCAACCTGTTTACTAAAAGTAAAAAGAAAAGTGCATACTGAATTTTCCCTTAATGCTGTGATAAGGTTGCTAATTGAAATAGCCACATCAGAAAAGGAAAAGTAAGCAAGGAACCCTGAAAGCACCTAGTTCACCCACAGATAACCCTTCAGCCTTCCAAGTGCTGTAAGCACTGAAGGCTGTCCACTGTGTTCTGTTACCAAGCACCTGGTACTGAGGGGTACAGGAGCGAGTGACCACAGACAATCTATGGGATCATTTAAAGATCAGGCTTTTCATAGGTGGAAAGCTTCCACAGAGATATAGAGATTGGCGAGGTGAATGGGGGCATCCTGCCAATTCCTGTGACTACAGATGTAACCCTGTGGCCTTGATCAATATTCCTCATTATTGATCTGGTATTAAGTAATACAATTTTAATGAAAACTTCTTTGGAAATAGTACTTGAATATGTACTTATGAAGAAAGTTTAAAATATGTACTTATGAAGAAAGTTTAAAACATGAAAGTTTGTTCTTACGATAGTAAGATCCTCAAAGCCTTCATTTTATTAGAAGTAGACAGTATTTTGCAAATGTGTTCTTACTCTGGCTCTGTAATGTAGTGTGTCCTTCAGAATCTTGGCCATTCTAAACACATTGTTTCTGGAATAATTATAAAATTAATTATCCAGAACTGGAGAACATTTGTCTGCAAGTGACTTAAAGAATTTACCTTGATTCACACCTGGTTTAACTTCGTGTTTTCCCTTTTCTTTTCTCATCAGCACGACCCACAGTTTCCTTTTTGGAGCTCTGGCTGAATTGCTAGACAATGCAAGGTAGGTTTACCTGTGAACAAAGGCTGTTGAGGGACTATCATGACATAAATCTAGTCCAGTTATCTTTGAAGATAAAAATATACTGTCGTTTTCCCCATTTAGAATATTTTGCAACTTGTTTTCTGTTTTACCAGCTTTTTCACTGCTGTGACTAAAGGACCTGACCAGAACAATTGTAGAGGGGGAAAGGTTTATTTAGGGGCTCAGGTCTTAATCCATAGACAGCAGGCTGCACTCCTCCTAGATTAAGGTGAGGCAGGACATCATGGCGGAAGAGTGTGGCAGAGGGAATGAGAAAAGCAAAGAGAGAGAGAGAGAGACTCCTCTCTCCAGATATAAAATATATAGCCATGCCCCTAATGAACCATTTCTTCCAGCCACACCCTACCACTTCAGTTACCACTCAGTTAATCCTTATCAGGGAATTAATTCACTGATTGGGTTAAGACTCTCACAATCCAATCATTTGTCCTCTGAACCCTCTTGCATTGTCTCACACATGAGCTTTTAGGGGACACCTCACGTCCAAACCATAACAGTTTCCAGCATAATCAAAGTACCATGGGAAAAAGAACAGATGAAAGAAAGAATTATTCATCTTTATTTAATTTGTACTTATGATCAAACTTGAAATGAAGGTAAACTGGACTTCTATGTTAGTGTTAATAACCATGTAATAACAGATATTTGGATGTTTCTTCAGTTACAGATCAGTGTACACATTGTCTTGAGAATTTACATTTGGGTTTGAGCCTTTATTGAAGTCTGCATTGAGGTGAATTGTATGGTTAGTAACAGAACAGCTAACTGTTCTTCACCTGTGAGTGACGTGCACAAGTTCTTTATATATGGGTGTTAACTCATTCATCTTATGGCATCACTCCGAGGGGGGAATCATTATCCCAGTTCTGCATATGTGAAAATCTGTGCACAGAGAAGTTTGATGATTTATTCAAAGTTCTATGATTACTCTTTGGCAGAGATAGAATTCAGATTTGTACCATTTGGCTCCAAAACCCTAGTACCCTATTTCACTATCTCTGACAAAGGAATTGAGGTTAGAGAACCTCTCTCATAATTTTAGTTCCATTCAATAGTATGTGTGTGGAATTGGGAGGGATTCAATTTTCTAGCTAAATTGAATATGGCCTTTGATTGTTTTTATATTTGTGCTTCCCTATTACACAGGTTTTTTCCTCCCTTTTCTGCAGAAAGCAAAGTCCACCCAGGAAATAGTGTGCAGTTGTTAGATCAGATATCCCAGTAGGGAGACTTAAATTCCCTGCCACTAGGTCATAGCATATGTTAGCTTTTTGTGTTTGTCCTCTATTTTTGGCTTTCGAAGGGAAATGACCTTTCTGAGAGTGTGACTACAGGGTGTGGTCAGTTAACCAGCTATCCAGGAATTTCTACCCAGCACTGTGCCCAGTGCTAGGTTAAAAAATTGCTAGTTCTTCCTTTTATGAAACACTCTGCAGAGATAATGCAATTACAAAAAAGGAGAAAAAATGAGAAAAAACATAAAGTTGATTGGTCAGGGGAGCTGTGAACGCAATCAAATTAGAAGAAGCTAACAGGGAAGGCCTGGATAGATGAACATTCATGGTTAGTTTCTCTACAGGAGTTCAGGGTAGCTGCTGTTGTTTCTGAAGCAAGGCTTTCCTGTATCCATGAACCCTACCTTCTACTGGCTGGTCCATTTTCAGCTCTTGTTCTCAAAGAGCACATTTGTCTATGTTGCCATCTGTCTTTTCTCCTCTGAAGTTGTTTAGTTCATTCATTCATTCATTCATTCATTCTACAAGGCACAGGAAATCAGAATGTAGCGGATGCAGAACAATGGGAATACTTTACATGGTTGAGGGTGATTAGGTGACTGGGGAAGAAAGATTAACTTTGGACTTGAAGGAAGGAGAGAAATGGGATCGATAAAGCAATTCTTAGAGCAGCATTTGTAAACTGGCAGCCCCTTGACCAGGTCTAGCCTGTCTCATGTTTGTTTATCTCATAGTGAAAGTTTGCACAGTGTTCAGAAAGAAAAAGAAGAGAAAAGGCAATTATAAGATTTAAGACGCAGGAGGCACCAATATACAAAATAGGGTCTCCTATTTTCCTTGAAAAATGAGGAGCAGCATCCTTGAGAGTACACTCTTCTGTGGGATCAAGGCTGGAGGAGGAATGGGGGCTTTTGTGGGACCAGCTTGTGCCTTCAGCTATGCCTCATGACTAGCATTGCCCCAACAGCTTGAACCCCTCAGTTCTTTTGTCTTCAGTGGATACCACAGTTTCTGCCACTGCTTAGATGCTAGTATTTGACAGCAAATGAAACTACTTGACAGACTTATTCAAGATGCTCAGTTGTTCTTATGAGGAGGTCTTTATAAAGTCCCTCTGTTATTTTAAGATTTTTTTATATTATTGTATTCAAGATTTTGGTGATATCCTGCAGTTGTGAAAATCATAACTGAAAGGTATTAAAAGAATATTGTAGAGAGAGGAGAAAAAAATGTGATGGTATAGGAAGGGATGGTTAGAGTCCTCCTCCTAATACCTCAACTATTCAGAAAGCAAGTATGAAACACAAAGTTCATTATATAATGTGGTATATGATAGAAGAGTGAGTTCCTATGTTATGCCTTAACCGTATGAACAAACTATTTCTTCATAAACCTTCTTTTCAGTATATTGGTATTTATTGAGCATGTATTATATATTTGGTACTTTGTATAAAGCATAATTGCATAATAGAGATATTGATACATACATGTAATGGGATTGTGGTAAAGATTAGAAGAGAATTTTCAAAAAGACTTCATTCAGTGTTTACTTGAGACATGAAGTGCTCCAGAAATGGCAGTGGTAGCTCCAGAATTTCTGTGTGGGGAGGACTTAGAAGCCTCAATTGATTAGAGGAAGGAGCTATAAAGGACAAACTTCTAGGGTCATAGGGCAAATACAGTGTAACTACTCAAATTTGTCTGGGATAGTTTTGGCTTGGAGCTAAAGAAAATTTGGAGGAAGACTCAAGTTTCCCCATCAGAGTCGCACTATTTATTGTACTGAGCTTCCTTTTAGATGGTCCTTCCCTTTCATACTCTCTTTCTCATCAACTAAGACCTCCTTTTTCTCATATCTATGAAACATATTATGAAAATCATTTTATGACTTCTGGATTACTCTTTAGCTAGTTTTTTAAAAATACATTATTTATGTTCATTTTGATGAGCTTTTTGTGTAACTACCACTAAATTCTATCTTTTCTTTTAAATTTCTGAGTTTTAGCTTTTGTAATATTCTCCAATGATCAGTGATGATTGTTCTTAGTATATAAATGCACAGTGAAACATTATAGTAATTGATTTTGAAGCAATTTAAGTGTTTTTTTGGTCTTGTTTGATATCTGACAGTAGGTTATACCTCACATAAGAAAGTTAAGATTAATGTAATTTTTTAAACATAATTTCACCTTGAAGCAATGATATTTTTATATTGTTTTCAGAGATTCAGGGGCTGCAAGACTTGATGTGTTTTCAGGTGAGCAGACTTCCTTTCTTCTTTTTCCTTTTTCTTCTAAGGGAAAAGCTTGTAGCTATTTTGCATTTATTTGATGAAATCAAGCCACATTCTATAGATTTTAATGTCATCTAAATGCTTTGTGAGCACAAGGACTCTAAGGGGAGCCAGGTGGAGAAAAGTGCACTCTAAGAGTCAAATTGTGCTCTTATTAGAAGACCCATTTACAAAATTAGGCCTTTCGGAGTTTTGTGAAAGACCCAGAGTGGTTTGGAGCAGTAAATTTGTTTGCTGTGAGAAACAGTTTTATTTTAAAAAGCATATTAACTTAATGGTTATTCATAATTAAGCAAACATTATTTTCAACTTATCATAGCTTTAAAATGCACAAATGAATGTGCGATATGAATATTTTAGTGCTGCAAAATCCAAACCAAATGCTTTCTTCATTGACTTCACTTTGTAGTTTCCAAGTTTTTATTGCACTTATTAGTTAATCTCATTTGAATATGATGCCAGTGACAGTAGGTACTGTGATCCAGCACTATAGTTAACGCCACCTAGGAAACTGCTCATAGTGCTAACACGGTTTCTCTACCCTGATTCTGTCAGCTGCTCTTTCATATTGGTAATTGATCACAGGTGAGAGGATATTGTCCATCATGTTAATCCATATTGACACTGAAAAAACAACTCAGTTCTGTTCGCTTGTCTGTGCATTTAGGATTCTGAGCCAGATGAGTGTTATGGTTTATGAAGGAGATAGATGTGGGCATCTTGAGATATCTGAGGAAACAGTAAATGACACTCTTTTCGTTCTTCTACTCTCCAAGTCCTGAAAAGTTTGAGAAATCAATGCAAGAATCATCCTCTATCACTGATAGATATTAGGTTGGAGTGTGTAGCTTTTGTGAGAGAGTGAAGGGACATGGTCCCAGGACTTGACTGCTCACAGCTGTGGAATCAGCTTCTACCTCAAACTCGTCCACCCCGGGATGAAGAGAGCAGAAGTCAGGCTGTCTGCAGGCAGCTCACTCCCAAGAGGAAAAGGCATCTGAACTGAGCCTCACCAAGGGGTTTCCCTCAGGGACCAATAAGAGGAGGGAGCCCACATTGACAGGGGAAAGATGATTCAAGAAAATTTGAAGCTTCTTCATGCAGAAAAACTGGCCTTCCCTTTCACATCCAGTTATGAATGCTCCTTGACTTCCAGTGAGGTTATGTCCTGATAAACCCACTGTAAGTTGAAAATACCATGAGTGAAAAATGTATTTAATACACTTAAGGTACTGAACACCAAAGCTTAGCCACACAGGATTCTGTAGAGTATTGATTTTTTTTAAATCCTGTGATTGTGTGGCTGACTAGGGACTGTGGCTTTCTGCTGCTACTCAGCATTGGGGGAGGAACATTGCTAGCCCAGGAAAAGATCAAAATTTATAGTGTCTACTCTGTGTGTATCATAGAGTCAAAACAATTGTAAGCTAAACCATTGTAAGTTAGGGAACTTCTGCGTATAGCATAAAATGAGCATCTTTTGCGTAGGAGAGAATCAGGCTATGGTGGGAACAGGAAAAAGACATTATGCTCATACCAAGGATCTAGAGCTTGAAATATGGAGGTGTTTTTTCTCAGATAATCTAGGAAAAATATTCTTGTCTAAAGAATTATCATGAGAAAAAGAATGGAGGTAGAGTCGTTCATGAATTTATTCATTTCTTCAAATGATAATTTATTGAGTGTTATTGTAGGTGCTGAGGATAGAGTATTGAGCAAAATGTTCTCTTCTCTCATGGAACATGCATTCTATTGTGGAGAGATAGACAATAAAGAAATGAACAAATAGATCATATTCCAGCAATAAAAAGTACTAAAAGGAAAATAATATGAGGAAGTTTAGACAATAGAAGGTGATGGGAAGATTATACAGTTTTTCATGGGGGGCAGTTCCTTTAGTAGGTGAAATCCCAGTGAAGACCTGCATGATGTGGGGAGTGAGGCATGTAGATAATTGGAGAAAAAGCATTCAGGGTGCAATGAAGAGGGTGCTTGGCTAGAGCTAAGGGTTAGAGGCAAATGGATGAGTGTCTTGAATATTCTGCACAGTGTCATTACCCTAAGTAGACATGTCCTCTTTTTCTCTTTTTAAACAAAGATACACCAGTAATAGCATAGCAGGTGTTCTGAAGAAGTATGAAAGCAGGGAACACAGGGTTGTGTCTATGAAAATTAAACAAGATTTCATGAAAATTTGAATTAGGGCAAGGATCCTAGAAATTTGAGAACAGAGAACAAATGGAAGTGGCACTCCATCCAGCACATGTGCAGTATTGGCCAAGAAGATATCCAGAATCACGAAGTACAACAAATGTCATCAGGGGCTGGGATTGTAGCTCAGTGGTAGAGCGCTTGCCTCACATGTGTGAGGCACTGGGTTCGATCCTCAGCGCCACAAATAAATAAAGATATTGTGTGTCCATCTACAACTAAAAAAAATTTTAAAAAAATTAACAACAACAACAACAAAAAAGAAAAGTCATCAGAATGCACACGTTGCGTTCTTCTGGGTGTATGACAGGACTCCGGGAGGGCCTGGAAATGCTCATTTCACCGCACTTGCCCAAGCGCTCAGCATTATCATAAACAAACAAAATAGAATCTTGGCTGGTTAAAGATGGAGGTGGTACTTGTTCTTTCTTTAGGTTATATGTATTTTGTGAAAAACTGAATTCATCATTTTCAGTTTTAAATGACTTATTTATATTGTAACATTTTTTATTGTAGCTAACCATCATGTAGCTTTCAACCTAGTAAATTGATTTTTTAAAAGCCAGGGACAGTGCTTAATACTCATAAATAGAAATGTTCTGGGCATGCATAGTTAATCTAAGATTGGACTAGTTTTGAAATGATTTACCGAGGCCCTGAATTACTCCCCAATTGGTTTCCTTCAAGTAATTTGAGGTCTATAAAATTCAAACTAAATAGGTTTCACTGTGGTGTTTAAATGCCTTTGTACATGAATTCTAGTAAAGATGGATATGCATTGAATAGATTTTTTTCAGTGCTCACCAAGTGCTAGGCACTGGGCTAATTACTGAGTATATACAGTGCTCACTTTTAAGGAATTGACACCCCCGTGTGGGGGTTCATGAAAAATGTATTGTGTATCTACATGGGTGGAGGACACAGATTTTGTCTGTCTCTGAGATAATTGTGATCCTCAGATGTGTAGGAACCAGGGCCTGGGGCTGTAGCTCAGTGGTAGAGCGCTTGCCTAGCATGCGTGAGGCACTGGGTTCAATCTTCAGTACCACATAAAAATAGATAAATAAAGGTATTGTGTCACCTACACATATATATGTGTGTGTGTGTGTGTGTATATATTTTTTTTTAAAGACTGAGCCTGACTCCCTGGGTCTGTGGCTTCCTGTTTTGCCACATGATCACTCTGGCATGTGCTCTCACATGCCTTTGCCATTGTGACACCATTTACCATGAAGCCCTCACCAGAGCTGAGGTCCGTGGTCTTGAACCTCCAGAATTGTGAGATAAATAAACCTTTTTCTTCACAAATTTTTCAGCCTCAAGTATTTTGTTATAGCAACAGAAAATGGGCTAATACACTTGGGTATGTCGTTAAGGTGTCTATTCATAGGCTATTTTAAACATTATTTAATTTTTAAATGTGAATTCTAGTTGACCTTTGAACCCAGAGATTTGCTTAAATGTGCTAGGAAGTACTCCATGGAGACAAGGCAGATCACTGATTGCTTGGGTGAGAGGAGGAAGTGAGGGACCATGAAAGCAGAAGAATGAAGGGTGAGGAGGAAACATTTGGGGTGATGACCATGTTCACTGCCTTGATTGTGATGATGTGTTACTGGTTTGTTAAAATTTATCAAATTATGTACTTTAAACATATGCAGTTTATTGGCAAAAATTATTTCTTAATAACAGTTATCAAAAAGAGAAATGATCTTGAACTCATATCCAGCTGTTGAAATTATTGTCAGAGTTAGTTTACACACTGTGCACTAAAATTATTCTCATTAGTTTTAGTTACATCTTTAACATTTTTAAAGCCAGAGATTATATTATGTAATTTCATGGTATCTTTTAATTATCAAAACTGATTTCAAATAACTGAGTCATTTTAAAAAACCAAGTGCATTTTCAAGAGGCACATATTTGCTGCCACAAAGAAACACTCACAAAAGGCTCTTGTGGGAATTAACTACTTAGAAGGGAGCCTGATGAATTTAATAAGAATGACCTAGATTTATTTTAGAATCAATGCTTTGGTGGAAGGGCATACAGGTCCATCAGTTTGATAGAGGGATCCTGGGGTCAAATCTGCCGTCTACCTTTTTCCTTCCCCTAGGGAACAAATACCTGAAGTTTAAATGCATCAGTCCAATTCCAAGCAGGGCATGTCCTGCTGCATACATAATTGATTAACATGTAGATGTTTTATGTTAATGGAAAGCCTTTTGTTACATGGTTGTTCTTCCCCTGTAGTTTCTTAAGCTGTAGCCAAGACTCCATTCTGAGCTCCATCATTTTGCCATAACTCTGTCACTCTGTGGCTGCAATTGAGAAAGACGAATAATTATGTGAGCAGCATGACTTTCTGATGAACAAATTAAGCCCAATATTTATTAGTAATAACTGCTTTCTCTTACAGTGGATAATGAAAAACTGCAGGGTGGATTCATGTTATGCTTCCTGGATGATGGATGTGGCATGAGCCCTGGTAAGTTAATTATCTAGATACCTAACTGGCTGTTAAAGGGAACAGCCTGAAAACCCATAAAATAAATACAAATAAATTAAACTCTCTATTCAAAAACAGATATGGAGCTATTAGGAAAAATAAAGCCCAGACTTAAAACTTACTGCCGAAATTTTCAGGTTTAAATATTTCAGGTGGCAGAGTAAGTTCATTACAATCTTCTAAACCAAGATAAAAAGTGAAAGTAAGTACATTTTGTCAGAAAAATGAAAGACAAACGGCACTGATTGCAAGACAAAGCATTACAAGTAGTATCTGAATTGACTTTAAGATGGTTTTAATTCAATTTTTTAGCTATTGTTTGTAAGAGCCCTAAGGCAGTTTCCAGTGCCTTTAGGCTATTTTATATTTTCCCTGTAACCTTGAGGTAAAGGTCACTTCTCGTTGTCTTTTTTTTTTTTTAATATTTTTTTAGCTGTAAATGGACATAATGTCTTTATTTTATTGCTTTGTATGTGGTGCTGAGGATCGAACCCAGGGCCTCACGCATGCGAGGCAAGCGCTCTACCGCTGAGCTACAATCCCAGCCCCTTCTCGTTGTCTTTAGTAGTTTGCATGGATTTTTTTTCCTCTGAATGTTTAAAGGTTTAGTTGTTTCAAATAATTTTCCCCATCATAACAAAGACATCTACAATATATTGCATAACTTATCCTTAGATATTTAAAGTTAGCACAAAGCTATCACATAGTAGGTGCACAGCCCAGATGCTATATTGTTGAAAAGTTATTCCCTCTGGTAAAGGCTTTGCATAATTTTAGTATTTGCATAATTTTCACATATTCCTGAATTCTTATAATGCTTTATATATCACATGCTACAGTTTTGACTACTATGCTTAAAAAATGGTGAAGGAGTTCAGTTGTAATAAGGAAATATCCTGGTCGGTTGCACATCTGAGGAAAGAGTGATAATCAATGCTGATATAAGCTGAGAATACAAAGTAAAGCAATTACCTTTTTCCAACTCTGAAGTCTCCCCTTGGTCTGAAAATATTCAACGAATATTTATTAGCAAGTTTAGAAAATACTTCACTATCCCACCTAGTTCTTGTTCTGACTTTGTTGGAATAATTTTGATTATCTCAGTTTATTTGGGTTAAAGTATTATTGATTCCTTGGTGTTTAAATATGAGAAGGTAAAAGAGGCTGTAAGAAAACCATGCTGAAAAAAGTCTTATTTTTCACTACTAGGCTGAATGCTAAGTTTGCTTTCCTGAATTTTTAAAATAAAGGACAGAAGATATGTGATATAGTCTAAGGGAATTCCTTACAAAAAGAAACAACTTTAAAATATGGGTCATGAAGAAAATCATTAAAGCACAAACAAATTTTCAGACCTTCAGAAGGAACTCACACTTCAGAAGACATACAGATGCTCTTTAATTTCCAATGAGGTTAAGTCCATCCCTGATAAACCCATCATAAATTTAAAATATATAAAGTATAAAATGCATTTTATATGCCAAACACTGACTGTCATACCTGAGCTACGGGTTACACATTAGACTGTGCTGGTTTTCCCTCTTGATGCTGGAAACATATCTGTAACTGATGCAGAGGTCAGGGTATTCTGAAATCCAGAAGATTCCTCTCTAGAACTCGGGAACTTTTTGGAGAGATCAGGAGAATGACTCTGATGGTCTGAAATGGTTAGCCCTTTTCCCCCAGGTAATGTCGAAGCAGAAGCCATTCTGTCCTTAGTCTCACCTGGATCTGGATAAGGGCCAAATTTATGACAAAGTTATTAGTGGTACAAATAATTATAACACACATAATCTCTTAACACTTATCAATTGCCAAGTTGTGTGCCCAGAGTTTCACAGATACATCTTCTTATTTAATGTGTTTTCTTCATATTCATCAATAACCGTGATATAAATGTTGGCAGTTCGCTTTTAAAAACAAGGGAATTAAAGCTCAGAGTTTTAAACTCTACTCACACATGGTGAGGTCACATGGTATGCTCTGTCTGACCTCCTTCATTATAACTGCTTTAAGATCCTGAAGTATGCAGTTTGCAGTAGATTCATCTATTTAAAAGAAGCTTATATAAAATTATTATAAATTAATCCTAGGGGGCTGGGGTTATAGCGCAGTCGTACCGTGCTCACCTAGCGTGCGCGAGGCACTGGGTTCGATCCTCAACACAACATAAAAATAAAATAAAGATATTCTGTCCACCTACAACTAAACAATAAATATTTAAAAAAGTTAATCCCAGAAACCAAAACCAAACTTTTTCCATTACAGCGTATTGTTATTGTGATTCTGATATTTTCATAGCACTAAAGCATCCATGGAAATACTTCTGTTCAATCACTATAAATATCTGAGGATAAATGTTCAAGATCATTTTCATGTTTTTGTTATTATGACTGATAAGGTAGTGAACAATCTTATGTGGCTATCCATCTCTTTACCTGTGTGCGAATTTCCATGTGATACATATCTAGAAATGGATTTCCTTTGTCAAATTAAACTTGGGCTTTGAAAACTAAAAAAAGAAAAAAGGAAAAGAAAATTCTTGTCAGAGATTATGGGTCCTGACATGAATCTTCGTCTTTGGATTGCCCAAGAGCTATGGACTTGTCCCAATGTCCTGAGGTATATGCGGGGAGTCCTGACAATTGGGTCTCAGGTTAGTGTCAAAGTCTCTTCCTAACCACCTTAAAAGGAAGTCTTTTGTCAATTACAGAGGAAGCTTCCGACATCATTTACTTTGGCACATCCAAGAAACGGTTATCAACCTTGAAGTTCATTGGTCAATATGGCAATGGTCTTAAGAGGTGAGTATTTTCCCCCTTAGGGCATGTGTTATTCACACTGGAAACTATATTGGAGGCAGTCTTACACACAATGTCGTAAGCCTGTAGAGCTTTAAATAGAGCATAAACCTGGGGAGGGGGTCTTGTTTTGGAATCTCCATCTCCATAATTGACTAGGATCTTTAAAGCACTTAAAAAACTAATTCTCACATATATTAAGATGAATCTTCTTGCAGGCACTTCCTGAAGCGGTAACTTTGGAGTTTCATGGTGACTCTATGTTCTGTTGTTTCTCAACCTTTGTTTTAGCCAGTGTGTTGTGTCTTCAGCTTTTTCTTAGTTTGCCTCAGTGAGAGGCTTACTTAAGTGGTTCCTGCTTCTGGGATGATCTTTTGAACCTTGGATGGAGCCTCATCCCAGAAGCCATGTCTCAAACATAAGCTGGGACTGCATCCATTCAAATTCATTGGCTCTGCTTTGAGAAGTGACACTGAGCTTCCTTGGAGACAGGTCAATGAGACCAGTTGCTAAAAAGAACAAACACATGCCTACTTGTTTCTTCTTTTCTTAGTGATTGGGATGTAAATCATTATGTTATTTATCTTTGATACAGTGGGTCCATGAGAATTGGAAAAGACTTTATTCTTTTTACGAAGAAGGAAGAAACGATGACCTGCGTGTTTTTTTCTCAGACATTTTGTGAAGGAGAAGGTCTTAGTGAGGTAAGATGTGACAGTTTCCTCCCATTCCCGTGCCAACAATGATGTTTTCATTTATCCTCTGAGGGGGTGAAGTCTGTTATGACCGATGGTGTCTGTGCATTCTGCGGGGTCATTGCAGGCCTTTTTCTTTCTCTCTCCCTTTTTCTTTGTCTTTTTTTTCCTTCCCATTGCTGAGATTCTAGCCCACGGTCTCACACATGCTAGGCAAAAGTGCTCTACTTCTGAGCAACATCTCTAGCCCCTGAAAGTCTTTCTTAAGAACTTTATTTTCTTTCTCTTTATGCCCAATCTCCCACAATAGAGGCTCCCTTTCATATAATGAGCTTCCTAGAAGAAGCTTGAAAAATTTTTCTACTGCTTGTGGCATAAATGGGTTATTGTTTTTAAAATAAATAAAATATTAGGGTGAAAGACTTAAAAAACAAAATATAAAAAAATTGAATGCAAAGTAGACTTAAAACTGTAATTCTTTTGACCATACTTTTAATTCAGCATTTGCTGACCCAGAAATATTTTATTAAGGTCAGTTATGATTCAATACAACAAATGTGTGCTAGGGAGCTACTGTGTGCTCACCACTGGACAGACTGTGATGGGTAGAAAACCAACTGAAGACCATGTGACCATCAAGGAGCTTTCAGTCTTGTTGCAAAATAAGGTAGCATGTAATTGGACAAATAACAAACCAAGGCTGTTTAAACAGAATGCTGTTCAATAGTGCGTAGGAGTGGTCTTATGAAATTATCCAAAACTGTATTAGAGAGGGGAGGATTAGAGAGCTTTGAGCAGCCAGTGAGTGGTCTATGGAGAGAGCATGACTCGAAGCTGGACAGGCTGGTATGTGGAGAAAAATGGCCCACGGCTGGTCTCGGGCCTGGTGATGCACTGGAGGGACCACGGGAGGTGTGAGCCTGCCTCAAGGTGGGGTGGAGCTGGAAAGACAGGAGCATCTGTAAGGAGTTTCCAAAGGGAGCCTGCCAGCAGGAAAAGAGATTTCTTTCAGCAGTTGTGTTGAACTTTATACCTGTGAAGAGTGTGGGATTTGTACTAACACTGAGCTTATAGCTCTCTAAATGGGCTATTTCCCTTTTTTATTTTTTTAAAACTTAAAGCTACCACTCACCACTTCCAGATCCCCAGAAGCAACTTCTTCCAACTGTATGAAATAATTCTTCTGAGATTTGCCTGCGTGTCTCTAAGTAGCATGGTTGCATTGCTGCTCCTTGATTTTCTTTAGATGTTCTCCACTAACCTCCCTCTAGGCAAGGGGATTTAAACCTGTCTACCTTTTCTTCTGTGCTCCTGTCATACCTGGCCTTCCAACCCTCCACCCCCGTCATGGCTCCCTCCTAACTTTGGTTATGAACACTGGTTCACTATGTACATTGTAGACTGCACAGACACTATCACACGATATCGTGTCATTAACCATTTTATGTTTCCTTATGTACACAACTTTTTATTTCTCTAGAATGAATGACTGATTGCTTTATTTTCTGTACACTTACCACTATAGCTGAATATTTGCCTGTTTATCTGTTACACTGCATGGTTAACCTGGTCAAGCTCTCTCTTCTCAGCTCCACCTTCCTGATGAACTCTGCTCAACTGTGCTGCAGTTCCTCCTCCTGCTCCTCATGGCCAGAGGTCAGCGGTCATCCCAGGATCTGCCTTTGCAGTTACTCTGGGTGTCAGATCTCTTCTCTGTCAGATCTGAGATCCTAAATCTCATGTCTTCTTTCACAACTTGTGAAACATAGTCTGGAATTGTTTCTAGGCATGGGAAGTAAAATCTTTTCAGACCACCACAAGTTAGAATGTTCTTATTCTACCCCCACACTTAGTGATAGTTTGGCTAGTTATCATCTTTGGACCGAAATTCATTTTCCTTCAAGATTTTATTTTTATAGCTTTTCATTTAGTACCAGTAATTGAACCCCGGGGCGCTTAACCACTGAGCCACATCTCCAGCTTGTTTTTATTTTTTATTTTGAGACAGGGTCTCACTGAGTTGCTTAGGGCCTCGCTAAGTTGCTGAGGCTGACTTTGAACTCATGATCCTCCTGCCTCAGCCTCCTCAGCCGCTGAATTACAGGCTTGCGCCACTGTTCCTTCACAATTTTAAAGGCACTGCTTCATTATCAAGTTTCTAGTGTTTTTACTGAGAAATCTGAAGCCATTTAATTTTATTCCTTAACCTCTACTTTTTGAAGGTCCAAAGCAGCTTTGTCCCCAATGTTCTGAATTCAGGATTTACCTGTGTGGTCTATTTACATCCATTGTCCTGGGAACATATAGCATCTTTTAATCTGGAAATCATATCCTTGCAATTCTGGGGTAATCTCCTGTAACACTGATGGATTTTCCTCCCTTCCTTCTTTCCTTCCCTCCCTCTCTTTCTTCCCTGCTTTTCTTTTCATGTATTTATCTCTCCCCCGCTTCCCTCCCCCTCTCTCCCTCGTTCAGTGCTGAAACCAGGGGTACTCTACCACTAAATTACATCCCCAGACATTTTAAATTTTTAATTTGAGACAAGTCTCACTAAGTTGCCCAGGCTGGACTTGAACTTGTGATGCTTTTGCCTCAGCTTCCCAAATAGTTGGGATTAAAGGCATATGCCACTGTGTCCTGTAACACTGATGATTTTCTTTCATCTGTATTCCCTTTATTCCCCTTTTGCTACTGTTTTTTTTTTTTTTTTTTTTTTTTTTTTTTTTTTTTTTTTTTTTTTTTTTTTTTTTTTTTTTTTTTTTTTTTAGCTTTTGGACTTCTATAAGTCGTTCTTTGATTTTCTTGTTTTTCTCTCCTATTTTCTGTCTATCATGTTTTTATTTTGTTTTCTGGGAGATTTTTCAACATTTATTATCCAATTCTTTCATAAATTTCTTCTATAATCATATTTTTAATTTCTAAGATGTCTTTTTTATTCTCTCAGTGGTCCTTTTTCAAAGCTATTTGGTTCTTATTTCATACAGTGTTTTTTTATAGCACTGAAGATTTAATAATCTAATAATTTTTTAAAAATGAAAATTGTCATCTTCCTATTATGGTTTCTATTTCCGCTGAGTCGCTTTGTTTCTATTTTTTTGTCTTGGTTTCTGTTTATCGTGTTAGAGACTTTTCTTAGATGGCTGTTACTCCTAAACATTTTTAAAAGTAGTCCAATGAAATGCTGATTGAGCTGGGTGTGGGAGTTTTAATGATATGGTCTAAACAGGTTATTTTATTGGGGAATCCTTGATGTCATTTTCTTTAGGTCTTTCCTTCTGAGCTGGTTAGATTACTAAGAGAAGACTCTTGTGGTTTTTCTGCCTGGAGGCCTCGCTGCCAGCCTTTTGGGGTCAGATAAGACAAGATGCTGAGGTTCTCAGCATCCAGCATGTACACCCTGACTCAGTCCCTCAAATCTCAGTAAAGGTCCCCTAACAACTCTGTGTCTTCTAGTCCAGAAACACATTGTTCCAGTCTTCAGAGTGAGTGAGCATCCCCAGAGGAGTCTGGGGTTTGGAGGAGCTGTTGCCAGATGGGGATCTAGATGCTGCTTCTGGCTTTCATGCCATCAATCTGAATTGTAAATCAGGCTGACTTTTGTCTTTTCTGGCAAGGACTTTGGATTGTATTTCTTGGTATGCTGTCATCTGCTTTTCCACTCCTAAAGTGCTGATACTGTGGTTTCCTCTGCCATTCCACCCATCTTTTAAGAGGGCACGGAGGTAGCTTTCATCTATCCCCACATTCTATAAGTATACATATTTGTTATCTGTCTCTTCTTTATAAAACTAAAATATGGGCGGAAAATAAACTTTTAACTTTGTGTTTTATGATTTGGTTGAAGAGTAGAATAAATTAGGATCTTCACAAAAAGATGGTGGGTCTTGTGTATTTAATAATAAATTGATGTGTGTGTGTTTTTCTTCAATAGGTTGTAGTTCCAATGCCTTCCTGGTTAACAAGAACCAGAGAATCTCTCACAGATGATCCCCAAAAATTCTCAACAGAATTGTCTATAATTTATAAGTACTCCCCATTTAAAAATGAAGCTGAATTAATGCAGCAATTTGATGTGATCTATGGAAAATGTGGTAAGATCATCAGAACTCTAAAATTTGATGGAAGTTTTTGTTTTAGTGTCTTATGAAAGTCACTGTACATTTTTTTATATTAATAATCTCATGTGAATTCTCACATGGGGTCAGCATTCATTTTATCCATATGAGTTTTGTCTTAAGAGAATTGAAACAGGAATTACTATAAATCCCTGACACAAAGAGAAAAGTTCATTGTGCTTGCGAGAGCTTTGTGAAACTGAACGAGAAGAGGATAATACAGGACATGACCCAGCCCTTGTACCATACAGCAAAGTTATTTGTTATTTGCACCATGTAGCTGAGATGCTTATTGCATTATCTGAGATTGTGAGTTACAAGGCTGATAAGAGTTACCAATTTATAAAACAATGAATCTATGCTTCTGTGGCAGAGAGTTAGCAAAAGATTTGTTGATATTCTTTTCCAAGATTTTCAGATTTTGCCTCATTCTCTTCACTTTCTCCAACTTTCTGCTCAACACGTAGAACGCACCATGTCCGCTGACATTTCCAGTGCCAGTCTTTCTCCAGACTCCCACCATTTCTCATACTCTGCTTTAAAGAAAACTGTGCAGTTCTTCAGTTTACATATTATATATGGTGAAATTTTATTAAATTTATTTTAGACTTGATTTGCTTTACCTCAAAAATTTCTTCTCCATTCTGTGGCATTTTGTTTAAAAATGTTCTAAATTACTTCTCCCCCTTTATCACAGAGGAAAAATAGTGGCAATTAAATTGGTATTCTTTTTATTAATATACGTACAGTATGTTTTAAGGACAGTAATTCACTTCTAATTGTGAAATATAAATATTAATGAAGAGTTTTTTATTTCCTGAATGCTTTTCCCCAATGCTTTAAATTAAGTCACTTTGTTCTCAGAACAACTATACGTGGTGGGTCTCTCATGATCTCTATTGTACAGAAAAGTTAGGTTTAGAGTAATAGGAAATTTATCTGAGTTTACTGTATTAGTAAGTGATTGACGCAGGATTTGGACACAGGTGGTTAAGCATTAAAGTCCACATTCTTAACCAATATACCTTTTTTATTTCTACCAACAAAAAGTATAATTAGCTTTTTGAAATTTCTCTGACAGCCCTGTTTGTCAGAGAACCAACTTTGTAAATGATTTGGACTTTTTTTGATATAAAAAGTTACTGAGAGCAGGGGTCAGCAAACTGTGGTGACATACCTGTTTCTCTAAATAAATAGAACACAACTACACTCATTCAGTTATGTCTTCTCTATGGTTGCTTTCATGCTGTGGTGGCAGAGTGAGAGTTTTGAGTAGATGTGACAGAGACCGTATGGCCTGTAAAGCCTAAAATATTTACTGTGTGTCCTTTTTCAGAAAAAGTTTGCCAATACCAGCTACAGAGTCTAAAAGCAATACTTTGTACAAATTTAAAAACTCATCTTTGTTCTCTTATGCATTCACTTCCAGTTCACCAATGAGAGCTTCACTTATAATATGAACTTGGCTCAACTTCCTAACACTTTTCAAAATGCAAATTATGAAGAGTGCTAAAGTTTGCAAGACTTTTAATGAATTGAATTAGTCATAAGAAACACCATATTGTAGAAACTCAATATTCTTTGGCAGAGTAGAATTTGCTATAAGATATGTATTTTGGCACCTAGTCAAACATATTATTTACTGAAGTGCAAAAGAAAGCTTGGTTATGGCATATTTAATTATTCCAAGGATGAGATGATAGCACAATGCCTAGCATTTAGTATGTTTAAAACACTGACAAGTGAAACATCTCCTTTTTTACCAGGTACTTTGCTGGTCATTTATAACTTGAAGCTTCTGCTTAGTGGAGAACCAGAGTTGGATGTTAAAACTGACAAAGAAGATATACTGATGGCCGGGACTCTCAAGGAGTGAGTAATGTGTGTGTCTGAAAAATGTGTCTCCACAAAGGTGGTAAGCTAGGCTTAGGAGACCCTGTATCCGGGTTCCAGGTCTGAGGCCCCTGGGCCTGACCACTGCCATATAAATTTTACACAAATTATAGAAATAAGTAAGCTAGACCAGGTTCCCAAACCATGTCTAAGCTTTAAAGTGATCTTAAGGCTTTTCAAGAAATAAAGGACCTTGGGCTTCATCAAAACCTACTGAGTCAGAATATCCAAAAAGCAAGCTTAGAAATCAGTACTTCTTAGATATTCCCCAAGTGATTCAGAGATATCAGCATGTTTGGGGATTACCAGATTATAAGACTTCTGAAGTTCTATAATACCATAACTCCTTTTTATTTATTGGTTATTCTAAGATATATATGACAATAGAATCTATTTTGATATAATTATACAAGCATGTAATATATCTTATTCTAATTAGGACTCCAGTCTTGTGGATATACACGATGGTGAGATTCTCTGTGGTGTCCTCATATATGAACATAGGAAAGTTATCTCACATTCATTCCACTGCCTTCCCTAGTCGTATTTCCCTTCCTTTCCCTTCATTCCCCTTTGTCTAATCCACTGAACTTCTATTCTTACACTTCCCCCATTATTGTGGGTTAACTTCTGCATATGAGAAAAGAAAACATTTGACCTTTGTGTTTTTGGGGCTGGCTTATTTCACTTAGCATGATAGTTTCCAGATCCATCCATTTACTGGCAAAAGTCATAAAGTCATCATAACTCTCTTTTAAGTAGATATTAAAACCCACAATACAAAATTTATTATTCATTATAAATCATCAAAAACAGAAAGACATTAGCTTGCCTGAAAATTTAGTGAGAAATTAAAAGGAATATGACCAAATGGTAATATTTTTATTTTGCCAGGATAATCCTATGAACTTCCATTTGAAGTTTACAAATAAATAGACACATTCATTCTTCTCAACTATTAGGGATCCATGGGAAACAGAAGGGGAAGGTCCTGAGGGGCCTCAGTGACAAAGTGTGGAGAAAGAACAAAATAGTGATAAGAGCCAGGATTCTCATTAGAGACCTATTAACTGTGTCTGCTGTTTCTTAATGTCAGGCTCTAGATATAGAAAAGATTTTAAAGGTAATAAAATTCTGTTCAATTCATTTTATATACCACTGTTTAATGGAAATGTGAGAGCTACAAATAGGAGTGACATATTTAATCTTAAATTTTCTGTAACCACATTAAGTAAAAAAAGTAAATGAGATTAATAATGTTTTAATTTAATCTAGTGTACCCCAAATATTACCATTTCAGTTTCAGTATGAAAGATACTAATGAGATCATTCCCATTCTTTTTTTTTTATTCTTATAAAACAGAATGAAATTCAATTCATAGCACACATATGGAACACAATTTTTCATTTCTCTGGTTGTACACAAAGTAGAGTCACAACATTTATGTCTTCATACATGTACCTAAGGTAATGATGTCCATCTCATTCCACCATCTTTCCTACCCCTATGCCCCCTCCCTGCCCCTCTCTCCCCTTTGCCCTATCCACAGTTTCTCTATTTCTCCCATGCTCCCCCAACCCCCATTATGGATCAGCATTCACTAATCAGAAAAAGCATTGAGCCTTTGGTTTTTGGGGATTGGCTTACTTCGCTTAGTGTGATATTCTTTAACTTCATCCATTTACCTGCAAATGCCATGATTTTATTCTTTTAATGCTGAGTAATATTCCATTGTATATATATACCACAGTTTCTTTATCCATTCATCTATTGAAGGGCATCTAGATTGTTTCCACAATTTATCTATTGTGAATTGTGCTGCTATAATCATTGTGTGTCTGTATCACTAAAGTCTGCTATTTTTAAGTCCTTTGGGTATAAACTGAGGAGAGGGATGGCTGGGTCAAATGGTGGTTCCATTTCAAGTTTCTCAGGAATCTCCCTCCTGCTTTCCAGATTGGTTGCATCAATTTGCAGTCCCACCAGCAATGTATGAGCGTGCCTTTCCCCCCCACAAGCTCGCCAACACTTATTGTTGTTTGTATTCTTGATAACTGCCATTCTGACTGGCGTGAGATGAAATCTTAGAGTAGTTTTGATTTGCATTTCTCTAATTGATAGAGATGTTGAACACTTTTTTTATATATTTGTGGATCAGTTGTATATTTTTTTCTGAGAAGTGTCTGTTCAGCCCATTTATTGATTGGGTTGTTTGTTTTTTTGGTGTTAAGTTTTTTGAGTTTTTTATATATTCTGGAGACTAGTGCTCTATCTGATGTGTGTGTGGCAAAAATTTGATGCCAAAATGTAGGCTCAATCTTCACCTCATTGATAATTTATTTTGCTGAGAAGAAGCTTTTCAGTTTGAATCCATCCCATTTATTGATTCTTGATTTTATTTCTTGTGCTATAGGAGTCTTGTTAAGGAAATTGGGGCCTAACCCAACATGATGTAGATTTGGGCCTAGTTTTTCTTCTGTTAGATGCAGAGTCTCTGGTTTGATTCCTAGGTCCTTGATCCACTTTGAGTTGAGTTTGTGCATGGTGAGAAATAGGGGCTTCATTTCATTTTGCTGCATATAGCTTTTCAGCTTTCCCAGCATCATTTGTTGAAAAAGCTATCTTTTCTCTAATGCATGTTTTTGGCACCTTTGTCTAGTATGAGATAACTGTGTTTATGTGGGTTTGTCTCTGTGTCCTCTATTCTGTATTAGTCTACCAGTCTATTTTGGTACCAATATCATGGCGTTTTTGTTACTATTACTCTGTAGTATAGTTCAGGATCTGGTATTGTGATGCCACCTGCTTCACTCTTCTTGCTAAGGGTTGCTTTGGCTATTCTGGGTCTCTTATTTTTCCAGATGAATTTCATGATTGTTTTTTCTGTTTCTATGAGGAATGTCATCGGGATTTTGATTGGAATTGCATTAAATCTGTATAGTGCTTTCGGTAGTAAGGTAATTTTGACAATATTAATTCAGCCTATCCAAGAGCACGGGAGATCTTTTCACCTTCTAAGGTCTTCTTTAATTTCTTTCTTTAGCATTCTCTAGTTTTCATTGTAGAGGTCTTCTCACCTCTTTCGTTAAGTTGATTCCCAAGTATTTTATTTTTTGAGATTATTTTAAATGGGGTAGTTTTCCTAGTTTCTCTTTCAGAGGATTCATCACTGATGTAAAGAAATGCATTTGACTTATGGTGTTAATTTTATATCCTGCTACTTTGCTGAATTCAATTATTAGTTTTAGAAGTTTTCTAGTGGAATTCCTCTAAGTATAGAATCATGTCATCAGCAAATAGTGAGGTTTGAGTTCTTTTTCTATTCATATCCTTTTTTTTTTTTTTTTTTGGTACCAGGGATTGAATTCAGGGGCACTTGACCACTGAGCCACACCCCCAGCCCTATTTTGTGTTTTATGTAGAGACAGGGTCTCACTGAGTTGCTTAGCGCCTCGCCATTGCTGAGGCTGGCTTTGTACTCTCAATTCTCCTGTCTCAGCCTCCCTAAGTGTTGGGATTACAGGCTTGCGCCACCGTGCCCGGCTACTATTCATATCCTTTTTAATTTTTTTCATCTGTCTGATTGCTCTGGCTAGTTTCAAGGACTATTTAAATAGAAGTGGTCAAAGAGGACATCCCTGTCTTGTTCCAGTTTTTAGAAGGAATGCTTCCAGTTTTTTTCCACTTAGAATGATGTTGACCTTGGGCTTAGCATAGATAACTTTTACAACGTTGAGATATGTTCCTACTATCCCTAGTTCTTCTAGTGTTTTGAATGTGAAACAGTGCTGTATTTTGTTGAATGCTTTTTCTGCATCTATTGAGATGTTCATATGATTTTTATCTTTAAGTCTATTGATGTGATGAATTACATTTATTGATTTCTGTATGTTGAACCAACCTTGCATCCCTGGGATGAACCCCACTTGATCTTGGTACACTATCTTTTTAATATTTTTGCATGCAATTAGCTAGAATTTTTTGAGAATTTTTGCGTCTATGTTCATCAGGGATATTGGTCTGAAGTTTTATTTCCTTGATGTATCTTTGTCTGGTTTTGGAATCAAGGTGTAGAATGAGTTTGGACATGTTCCCTCTTTTTCTATTTCATAGAATAAATTGAGGAGTATTAGTATTAATTCTTCTTTGAAGGTCTTGTAGAACTCAACTGTGATTCAATCTGGTTCTAGACTTTTCTTGGTTATTAGGTTTTTGATGATGTCTTCTATTTCATTGCTTGAAATTGATCTGTGTAACTTCTGTATATTGTCCTGATTTAGTTTGGGTAAATCACATGACTTTAGAAATTTGTCAATGTCTTTGAGATTTTCTATTTTATTGGAGTACATATTTTCAAAATAGTTTCTAATTATCTTCTGTATTTCAGTAGCGTCTGTCATGATATTACATTTTTTATCATGGATTCTAGTAATTTGAGTTTTCTCTCTCCTCTTCATTAGCGAGGCTAAGGGTTTATCCATTTTATTAAATTTTTCAAAGAATCAACTTTTTGTTTTGTTATGTTAATTTTTGTAATTGTTTCTTTTGTTTTTATTTCATTGATTTCTCTGATTTTAATTATTTCCTGTCTTCTACTACTTTTGGTGTTGATTTGTTCTTTCTCTAGGGCTTTGAGATATGATGTTAGGTCATTTATTTGTTGACTTTTTCTTCTTCTAAGGAATGAACTCCATCCAATGAATTTTCCTCTTAGTACTGCCTTCATAGTGTTCCAGAGATTTTGATATGTTGTATCAGTGTTCTCATTTACCTCTAAGAATTTTTTCATCTACTCTTTGGTGTCTTCTGCTATCCATTGTTCACACAATAGCATATTATTTAGTCTCTATATGTTGGAGTAGCTTATATTTTTTATTTTATCATTGATTTCTAATTTCATTCCATTATGGTCTTATAGAATGTAGGATAGTAGCTCTACTTTTTTTGTATTTGCAAAGAGTTGCTTTGGGGCATAATACATGGTCTATTTTAGAGAAGGGTCCATGTGCTGCTGAGAAGAAAGTGTATTCACTCGTTGATGGATGTAATATTCTATATATGTCTGTTAAGTCTGAATTGATTGTTTTATTGAGTTCTGTAGTTTCTTTGTTTAGTTTTTGTTTGGAAGATCTATCCAGTAGTGAAAGAGGTGTGTTAAAGTCATCCAGTATTATTGTTTTGTGGTCTATTTGACTCTTGAACTTGAGAAGAGTTTGTTTGATGAATGTAGATGCACCATTGTTTGGGGTGTATATATTTACAATTGTTACGTCTTGTTGATGTATGGTTCCTTTAAGCAGTATGAAATGTCCTTCTGTATCCCTTTTGACTAATTTTGGCTTGAAGTCTTCTTTATTTGATATGAGGATGGAAATCCCTGCTTTTTTATGCAGTCTGTGTGAGTGGTATGTTTTTTCCTAGTCTTTTACCTTCAGTGTGTGGATATCTTTTCCTATGAGATGCATTTCTTGAACGCAGCATATTGTCAGGTCATTTTTTTTTCAATCCAATCTGCCAATTTTATGTCTTTTGATTGATGAGTTTAGGCCATTAACATTCAGGGATATTATTGAGACATGGTTTGTATACTCAGTCATTTTGATATATTTTTGGTTTTTAACTTGACTCACTTTCTTCTCTCATTGACCTTTCATTTAGTGTAGCTCCTCCCTTTGCTGATTTTCATTGTTGTTTTTCATTTCCTCCTCATGGAATATTTTGGCAAGGATGTTCTGTGGTGCAGGCTTTCTAGTTGTAAATTCTTTTAACTTTTGTTTATCTTGGAAGGTTTTTATTTCATCATCAAATCTAAAGCTTAATTTTGCTGGATATAAGATTCTTGGTTGGAATCCATTCATTGTCTTTCAGAGCTTGTTATATGTTATTCCAGGCTTTTCTAGCTTTTAGTGTCTGGGTTGAGAATTCTGCAGAGATCCTGATTGGTTTTCCCCTATATGTGATCTGATTCCTTTGTATTGTGGCTTTTAAAATTCTCTCATTCTGTATGCTAGGCATTTTCATTATGATGTGCCTTGGTGTAGGTCTGTTGTGATTTTGTACATTTGGTACCCTGTAAGCCTCTTGCATTTGATTTTCTAATTTATTCTTCACATTTGGAACATTTTCTGATATTATTTCATTGAATAGATTGTTCTTTTTTTTTTGGTTTGTTAACTCTTCCTCTATCCCCATAATTCTTAACTTTGGTCTTTTCATGTTATCCCATAATTCTTGGATATTCTGCTCATGGTTTCTTACTATCTTCACTGTGTGGTCAACTTTTATTTTCAAGATTATACATTTTATCTTCATTGTCTGATGTTCTGTCTTCCAAGTGATCTAAACTGTTGGTGAAGCTTTCTATTGAGTTTTTAATTTGGTTTATTGTTTCTTTCATTTCAAGAATTTCTGGGTTGTTTTTTTTTTTTTTTTCAGAATCTCTATATCCTTATTGAAATTATCTTTTGCTTCCTGAATTTGCCCTTGCCTATGTAGCTGTTTATCTAAATGATTTCCTATATCATCCTTTAATTCACAGAACACTTTAATTATGCACATCTTGAACTCTTTCTCTGATATTTCTTCTGCTGTGCTGGCCATGGATTCTAATAATGTAGTATCTTGGTTTGTTTGGGACACTTTCTTCCCTTGTTTTTTTCATGTTGTTTGTGTGTTTTCCCTTCTAGCACCACAGATCCAAAGTGTTACAGTTTTCATCCTCTAGGTTTATAGTTTCCCTGCAGGGTTTCAATACTTCTCCTTTAAGGGGGCGAACAATATTAACAGATCTCAATACAAACAATATACAGTCTTAAACCAAATAGCTCCTATTAAGACATTTACGGCTTTGTCACAATATACAGAAATGGTTAGTTCAATTATTTTCTACAATATAAACAGCAGGTTTGCAAAAGTGTCTGCAGTTTCTGATGGTAGACAGAGAACCAGGGATAGGGGATAGGATGAGATGTTAAGGAAGTAGGAAGTGAGTATATAGAGTTATTAGATCTTAGAAAGTGTAAAAGAGGAATCAAAAGAAGTTGGCTAGTAGCAGGAGAAAAGAGAGAAAGAGATTTTGGGGTGACAAGTAAGTGGGAAGAAAATAGAGTACAAAAAACAAACATAAAAATTAACCGTGTAAAAATAGAAGATAAATGTGTATACAACACAACTGTAATATACTATTCAGACATCCCAGTCCTCAGTAGCCTAATGCATGAAAAGTACTTGGTTTCACAAATGTTGTGGATGTAAGGACGGGAAAATAGAGAGAAAAGAAGAAGAAAAAAGATAATAGAAAAAAAATCTGAGAGGTAAATTAAAGGATTGTTTTTGTTGGAATTCAGTATCTTTCCTGCTTCCCTCCTCATCCAGTGGATGGGGTTGTCTAGTTTGCTGGTAACTCCATCCTGAGGATGGTGAAGGTTATGAAGGCGGGAGGGTTGGTCTTGTAGGTGGAACTACTGGATGTGGGATATAGCACTTGCCAGTCCCTGTTGGAAGTTGGCACCCCCAGGGTCGTCTTTGGGGCCTGCTTGTGTGATGGGGGTGCCTGGTCTTATCTCCTTATATCACCTGTAGACCCCATAATTCCTGGTCTCTAATTTAGCCTCTAAACTGTATCTTACTCACCCCCTCCCTTTCTACCTTCCAGTAAGGAACTTCTCATTCCGGAGGTCTTGTGGGCTGCACTCTGGGCCTACACACCCATCATGGAGAGCTATTTTGTGTTGGGCAGGTCAGGACCAGGCTTTGCAAGCTATGGACTGGCCATGTAGCTGTAAGCACTGTGCCGGCTTAGTGGCTGCTGGGGAGAGTGGGGAGTTGGGGGACTATAGGTACCTTGATATTGCTTCTAGGCCCCAGCCGGTGTCCCAATCTGGGAGTTGTCCCAACTAAAGATGGTGATGGCAGTAGCAAGAATAATCCAAGATGGTGACAAAGGTGTCCCAGGATGGAGGTGGCTGCTTTCAGAGATGGGGTATCCCAGAGGGCTGGGCGGTGGCATTGGGCAATGTGTTTCAGAGATGCAGCTCTGTTGCATGCAGCATTGTGGTGGGCAGCTCTCTCCAGACTCCGGGGTCCACAGGTGCAGGCTACTGCATGAAGGGGACTATCACAGCAGTGTTCCAAGATGAGGTGATAGGGGAGCCCCAGGCTGGTAGATGGGGGTCCACACAGGAGCAGCAGCCAGATGTCCTACATGGGAATGGTGGCAGGAGTTCCTGTGTGGGCAGGTGGCCAGAGTCTTGCACAAATGCTGAGGCTGAGGCAACCATGTGAATATGCAGCTGGGATTCCTGCCAGGGAGCAGCTGTCGGGGGTCCTCTAATAACTTGCAGAGAAACAATATTCCCACTGCTTGAATCTCAGGTCAGGAGCGACAAGGAATGCAGTCCCTCTAGCCTGCCATCTTGGACTCCTCCCATTTCCATTCTTTTTCCCAGTCTTTAAATCTAATGTCTGTTTTACTAGTAGAGCACATAGGAATTTGGACTAGTGTTCAGTAGCCACTTGTGGCCAGTAGCTACCATATCGGACAGTGGATTTTTAGACTAAATTATTGAGATGCAAGTGAACAGACCAAATTACTAGAGAACTTTTCTTTTGCTTTTGAAGTGAAATTTAGATGTTCCTTCAACAGATAATTAAATGTTTGTTAAAATCCTTTGGATTATAATTTCTACTTTCGTTCTGATATATTTTCTCATATTCCAACATATGGATTTCTGAATATACATAGATAGGATGTTTTTGTTCTTTTAGAAAAAAATACATCCAACCTAATTTCTGTTGTAAAAATTCTGGGAACCCTTTTGCCTGCAGTAACATGCCATTATCAGGAAGGAAGTTCAAAATTGTTACTGGCACCTCCATTACTATCTTCCTCTTTTCCCACTGCCCCTGCCCTCTGCTTAACAGTTGGTTCCAAAACCAATATTTCATGCTATTTAAAAGCTTTGAATACAAAGTTTCTAACAGTTATCTGTCAGAGTGTCTTGGCATTTCAACATTAGTGTCAGAAAACAATGCATTATTAGAGGAGTAATTTGACACAGCTAAGTTTTGAGGAAAGTTTTTGCTGTTTCCAGAATGTTAAATTAAGCCAGAAGTTTCTCAAGCTAGTTAGGCAGTTAATAACAAAATAAAGAAAATGAAGCACATCAATGACACATACAATTTCACTCTGGAAAATTGACTGTTGGAATTTTTTTCAACAAAAATTTTCATCATTTAGTCACAAGAAAAGTCTTCCCAAGACAGGAATTGGGTTTTGTGAGGAAGGATTATTATAAATAAGAGACATAATTTCTGTAACAAGGATTCTGTGCTTCATGGTTCTGATATGGATACTTCCATGGGTCTAAGAAGCTACAGCAGTACCATGTCTTTAGTGGTAGTAGAGCCACTGTTGGTTTCTCCTCTGCTGTCTCCTGCCTGTCACTCGCAAGCTCCTTTCAACTTACAGCCTGCATATTTTTAATCTGTTAACAGACCTAGCAATTTGCTGTGTAGGGTTACCAATTATGGGCAGGTCATTGGTTTCTTACCCAACTCCTCCTCACTGAAGGACTAGATAAAACATAGTTCTTAGGGCTAAAAGAGTAGTTAGATCAATCCATTATGAATCTTTCTCTTGGTCCTCCTCTGTTTATAACTTCTGATATTTAAGCTTCTAATTAAGTGCAATTTTCATATTCTCGATTTTGAGAAGAGATGGTCTGTAACATAACAAATCCTACATTCCTTTTTCTTGTTATCGTGTCTTCCGTTGGCCACCGGGCAGGACTCTGAATCTGTCCAAAACAGGTTTCAAACCTTGCAACTGTAATTTTCAGTTTTGGTCCTAAATGGGGGTAGTCCTGCTGATTCTGTGAAAATAATTAAATTGTATAGAATTATGAAAATTCAAACTTTCTAAGCTCTTACTGTCCTCAGAGAACAAGGTTTTTGGGTATTATTTACTTTCCTCCCATTTTTATTTATTGCAAAATCTGTAGTAAAACAACATTTTAGAAATTTTAAAGAAAATGAATTCATGTCATAATTGATGATTAATTGTATTATTGCAATCTAGTATTTTCAAGTGCTATTTCTTATTTTTATTTTTTCACTTATGATTTGCTACTAAACTGTATTGTAAATTATTACATAGTTTGGGTAAGTTGTATTTCATAATAATTTATTCACTCATAAAGTAGCTTTATAAATACTCCATTGAATTGATTTGCCATAATTTACATAAATATTCCTTATTTTTGAGTAGTAGTATTGGTCCTAATGTTTCACATTCTATGGATAATATTGAAATAAACATTCATACTGGTAGTTTTTATTTATTCCTTTGAATGATTCTCCTAAGACAAATTCCCAGGTAGGAAACTGCTGTGTCAAAGAGTCTAAATTTTCATATAGTTCTTATGAATATTTGACATTGGTTTTAAATATAGAAATCAAAATCCTTTATCATTCTGTTTTAGGCTGAGGCTCTAGCAGCAGTAATCAGTCAGTGGGAGGTAGAAAGAAGGCAATGTCTTTTTTCACAATGACAATGACATTATGAAGATTTCCTCAGCAATGATGTTCAAGCATATAATCAGTGTATTAAATAATTTGGCAATTGTGAGCCTAAAGATGACCTGTTTTCAATTTAAATTATTTTAAACATTTGGATAGATAACACTCAGAAGACATTTAGAATGCAGCTGATTCAGAAGTTTGCATTTTATGTGAGATATACTAAGTTGGATTTTGAAACTGTGAATATGATACATGGACAAACCAAGGAATCACACATAGGTTCTAGACTACAGGTAGAAAGTGGATTCTACTTTCAGTGTTAAGAATCATCTTAGCTGGGCATGGTGGTGCACATCTATAATCCCAGTGGCTTGAAAGTCTAAGGCAGGAGAATCCCAAGTTTAAAGCCAGCCTCAGCAATGGTGAGGCGCTAAGCAACTCAGTGAGACCCTGTCTCTACATAAAACACAAAATAGGGCTGGGCATGTGGCTCAGTGGGCCAGTGCCCCTGACTTCAATCTCTGGTACCCCTCCCTGCCACCAAAAAAAGAATCATCTTAAATTGTATGTCAGGTTAAACTTAGGCAAAGTTTCTTGAGAGGGAAAAATACATGAAAATGAACTTTATAAAAAAGTCAAAAAAGAATCAAGAGTTTGAACAAGAGAAAGGAAAGTGCTGAGGAGATTGAATATTGAAGAAAATAAAAGTGCACTGGTAACAGAAAAAGATGATGTTTTTGCAGAGCTGTGTGTGTGTAAAGCCCCACATCACAAATGTTTGTAAACTCTTCCCCTCACCAAGTTGTGCACATTTTTCCTTCTTTGAAGGAGTCCATTTGTGCAATGCAAAATCTTTTGTTAATCTTTTTTTCTTCTTCTTCCCAGTAGATATTAGTAACTTTCAATCACAATCACATAGATGATTAAAATTCAGTCATTTTCAAAGGTCCTTTGTTGATAGAGCACAGTAGGCCTGAGAAAATGGAAGATGGCAGGCGGGGGGAGGGTTTTAAACTGTGTCTGTGCCATCATTACCTCACACGTGGTTAGCATGAATTTTCATCTGCAAAATCTACAGGGTTGTGATTCAACTTCCACATTCTTGCCAGATACGGAATTACGGTGCTATGATTCAGATGTTTTTAATTCCATTCAAAGGACTTAGAATCCTTTATGTGAATACAGATATGGAATTATAATTTTGTAGTTGGGATTTGCAATATCATGTAAGAGATGCCTTTGAATGCTGGATCTAAGCGTTAGTTTTCTTTACTCTTACACCTCACTCTCCTCTCCCCTGCTTTCCTGGCTCAGCACCTGTTCCCAGGATGTTAGTCTTTAGGTCAGAGATGGAGTGGGAGTGAAGGGAGGGGATTCAACTAGTTCATAAATATAACTTTATTGAAAAGTATTCAAACTTGCATAAATATAAAGCAATGTACAAGTGCCTCTTCATTCTCCACTCAGCTCCCTAATTCTCCCTTCTCTTGACTATAGAACTTATTCTGCAACTTGAGTTTTAAAATGCATCATCTAGATTTTTCAGTATCTGTCACTTTACATTAGATTTTACCCATTCTTTTTTCTTCTTTTTATTTTGAAATATCTTAGTCATTCAAATCTTCCATGTCTTTTTAAAGATAATTTTCCTAATAACTCAGTTTCTGGGAGCATTATGTTAGAATCTTCTCCAACATTTAGGGCTTGTCCATATCTCCTGTATTTCTGCTAGATTTTGCTATTTATGTTTCTGAATCATTTAATTTGTGACTTATATACCATTTTGGGGGGGGGGTTACCAAGGATTTAACCACTGAGCCACATCCCCAACCCTTTTTGTTTTTTATTTAGGGAGAGTCTCACTGAGTCACTTAGGACCTCACTAAGTTGCCAAGGCTGGCTTTGAACTTGCCATCTTCCTACCCACCCTCCTGAGTTGCTGGGATTATAGGTGTGCACCGCCATGCCTGGCATAGCTTACATATCATCTTACCTGAAGATTTTACTAATGTATAAAATCCTTTTATGTCCCAGTTAATGTATCTACTTTTTTCCATTTTGCTGAATATTAACTTCTATACTTGTTTCCTTTTAGTTAACTTTTCTTACTCAAAATTGTTGCCCCAATTTTGTTTCCAACAGTGATTTGTGTGTGTTTTATTTTTTAATTTGTTATAATATATTTATACATTCACAAAATAAAACAGTATAATTTGATCAATTTTATTCCCCAGTCCTTGCCCTTTCCCTCCTCTCCCTCCCCGTTCCCTATTCTACTGGTTTCCCTTCTACTTTTTTTTTTTAATTTGTTCTAATTAGTTATACATGACAGTAGAATGCATTTTGATACATTGTACACGAATGGAGCACAACTTCTCATTCATCTGGCTATACATGGTACAGAGTCACACCAGTAGTGTAATCATACATGTATATACGGTAATAATGGCTGTCTCATTCTACCATCCTTCACATCCTCAACGCCCCACCCTCCTCTTACTCCCCGCTACATAATCCAAAGTTCCTTCTTCCCTACTGTCCCTCCCTCTCACCACCATAGCCCACTATGGATCATCATGCACATATCAGAAAAAACATTTGGCCTTTGGTTTTTGGGGATTGGCTTATTTCACTTAGCATGATATTCTCCAGATCCATCCATTTATCTGCAAATGCCATAGTTTTATTCTCTTTTAATGCTGAGTAATATTCTATTGTGTATATGTACCACAGTTTCTTTATCCATTCATCTATTGAAGGGCATCTAGGTTGGTTCCACAGTTTAGCTATTGTGAATTGAGCTGCTATAAACATTGAAGTGGCTGCATCTCTGTAGTATACTGATTTTAAGGCCTTTGGATATAGACCAGGGAGTGGAATACCTGGGTCAAATGGTGGTTCCATTCCAGGTTTTCTGAGCAATCTCCATACTGCTTTCCATAGTGGTTGCAACAATTTGCAGTCCCATCAGCAATGTATGAGTGTGCCTTTTCCCCACATCCTTGCCAACATTTATTGTTACTTGTACTCTTGATAATTACCATTCTGACTAGACTGAGATGAAATCTTAGAGTAGTTTTGATTTGCATTTCTCTAATTGCTACAGATTGTGAACATTTTTTCATATATTTTTTGATCGACTATATATCATCTTCTGAGATGTCTGTTCAGTTCCTTACCCATTTATGGATTGAGTTGTTTGCTTTTTGGTGTTAAGTTTTTTTGAGTTCTTTATATATCCTGGAGATTAGTGCTCTGAGGTGCATATGCAGACTTTTTACCATTCTGTAGGCTCTCTCATCACATTACTGATTGTTTCCTTTGCTAAGAAGAAGCATGTTAGTTTGAGTCCATCCCGTTTATTGATTGTTGATTTTATTTTTTGCGCTTTAGGCATCTGGTTAATGAAGTCAGGTCCTGAACTGACATGATGACGATTTGGGCCCATTTTTTCTTCTATTAGGCGCAGGGTCTTTGTTCTAGTGCCTAAGTCTTTGATCCGCTTTGAGTTGAATTTTGTGCAGGGTGAGAGATAGAGGTTTAATTTCTTTTTGCAACATATGGATTTCCAGTTTTCCAAGTACCATTTGTTGAATGACCTGTCTTTTCTCCAATGTATGTTTCTGGTGCCTTTGTCTGACATGAGATAACTGTATTTTTGTGGGTTTGTCTCTGTGTGTTCTATTTTGTACCATTGGTCTATTTGGTACCAATACCATGCCGTTTTTGTTACTGTTGCTCTGTAGTATAGTTTAAGGTCAGTATTGTGATGCCTCCTGCTACACTTTTCTTGCTGAGGATTGCTTTGGCTCTTCTGGCTTTCTTATTTTTCCAAATGAATTTCATAACTGCTTTTTCTAGTTCTATGAAGAATGTCATTGGGATTTTGATTGGAATTACATTAAATCTGTATAGTGCTTTTGGTAGTATGGTCATTTTGATGATATTTATTCTGCCTATCTAAGAGCATGGGAGATCTTTCCATCTTTTAAGGTATTCTTTAATGTCTTTCTTTAGTATTCTCTAGTTTTCATTATAGAGGTCTTCTCACCTCTTTCGTTAAGTTGATTCCCAAGTATTTTTTAAGGTTATTATAAAAGGGGTAGTTTTCTTAGTTTCTCTTTCAGAGGATTCATCACTGATGTAAAGAAATGCATTTGATTTATGAATGTTGATTTTATATCCTGCTACTTTGCTGAATTTATTTATTAGTTATGGAAGTTTTCTGGTAGAATTTTTTTGGATCCTTTAAGTATAGAATCATGTCATTGGCAAATAATGATAGTTTGAGTTCTTTTCCTATTCATATCCCTTTTTAAAATTTTTTTACCTATCTAAATTTTTTTATTCATATGTATTTTTATTTATTCTAATTAGTTATACATGACAGCAGAATGAATTTTGATTCATTGTACAAAAATAGAGCACAACTTTTCATTTCTCCGGTTGTACACAATAAAGAGTTACACCATATGTGCAGCCATACATATATCTATAGCATTGTTGTCCATGATATCTCTAATTTCTTTCATCTAATTCCTCTGGCTAGAGTTTCAAGGACTATGTTGAATAGAAGTGGTAAAAGAGGGCATCCTTGTCTTGTTCCCATTTTTAGAGAGAACACTTCTAGTTTTTCTCCATTTGGAATGATATTGGCCTTGGGTTTAGCATAGAGAGCTGTTACAATGTTGAAGTATGTTCCTACCACCCCTAGTTTTTCTAGTGAAGAGGTGCTGTATTTTTTCAAATGCCTTTTCTGCATTTATTGAGATAATCATATAATTCTTGTCTTTAAATATGTTGATGTGATGTATTACATTTGTTGATTTCCATATGTTGAACCAACCTTGCATCCCTGGGATGAACCCCACTTGATCCTGGTACTCTATTTTTTTTTCAATGTTTTTGTATGTGATTTGCCAGAATTTTATTGAGAATTTTTGCATCTATGTTCATCAGGGATATTGGTCTGAAGGTCTTTCCTTGATGTGTCTTTGTCTAGTTTTGGTATCAGGGTGATACTAGCTTCAAAAAATGAGTTTGAAAAGATTCCTTATTTTTCTATTTCATGGAATAATTTGAGGAGTATTGTTATTAGTTCTTCTTTGAAGGTCATGTAGAACTTGGCTGAGAATCTATCTGGTCCTGGGCTTTTCTTAGTTGGTAGGCTTTTAATGGCATCTTCTAGTTCATTGGTTGAAATTGATCTCTTTAAATTGTATATGTCCTCCTGATTCAGTTAGGGTAGATCATATGTCTGTAGAAATTTGTTCATGTCTGCAAGATTTTCTATTTTGTTGGAGTACAAATTTTCAAAATAGTTTCTAATTATCTTCTGTATTTCAGTAGTGTCTGTCGCGATATTTCCTTTTTCATGACAAATTTTAGTAATTTGGGTTTTCTCCTTTTTATTAGCATAGATAAGTGATTATCTATTTTATAAACTCTAAGTGTTTTTTTCAATGAACAACTTTTCATTTTATCGGGTTTTTTTTGAATTGCTTCTTTTGTTTCAATTTCATTGATTTCAGTTCTGATTTTAATTATTTCCTGTCTTCTACTATTTTTGGTATTGATTTGTTCTTTTTCTAGGGATTTGAGATGTAATGTTAGGTCATTTATTTGTTGACTTTTTATTCTTTTAATGAATGAACTCAGTGTAATGAACTTTCCTCTTAGCACTGCCTTCATAATGTCCTAGAGATTTTGATATGTTGTATCGGTATTCTCATTTACCTCTAAGAATTTTTTTACCTTCTTCTTGATGTCCTCTGCTATCCATTGTTCATTTAGTAGCATATTATTTAGTCTCTAGGTATTGGAGTAGCTTCTACATTTTATTTTATTTTTGATTTCTAGTTTCATTTCATTATGATCTGATAGAATGCAGGATAGTGTCTCTATTTTTTTTTTGTATTTGGTGAGAGTTGCTTTGTGGCATAACATGGTCTATTTTAGAGAAGGATCTATGTGTTGCTGAGAAGAAGGTGTGTTTGCTCAATGATGGATGAAATACTCTATATATGTCCATTAAGTCTAAATCATTGATTGTATTATTTAGTTCTATAACTATATAACTTTGTTTAGTTTTTGTTTTGAAGATCTATCCAGTGGTGAGAAAGGTGTATTAAAGTCACTCAGTATTATTGTGTTGTGGTCTTGAAATTGAGAAGGGTTTGTGTAATATACAGAGATGCTTCATTGTTTGGGGCATAAATATTTACAACTGTTACGTCTTGTTGATGTATGATTCCTTTAAGCAGTATGAAATGTCCTTCTTTATCCCTTCTGACTAAGTTTGGTTTGAAGTTCCAGTTCATCTGATATGAGGATGGAAATCCCTGAATTTTTACGCAGTCCATGCAAGTGACGTGTTTTTTCCCATCTTTTCATCTTTAGTCTGTGGGTGTCTTTTCCTATGAGATGAATCTCTTGAAGACAGCATATTGTTGGATCTTCTTTTTAAATCCAATCTACCAGTTTATTTCTTTTGATTGATGAGTTTAGGCCATTAACATTCAGTATTATTGAGATATGATTTGTACTCCCAGTCTTTTTTATTTATTTATTTTGGTACTGCGGATTGAACTCAGGGGTACTCGACTACTGAGCCACATCCCCAGCCCTATTTTGTGTTTTATGTAGAGACAGGGTCTCACTGAGTTGCTTAGCACTTTGCCATTGCTGAGGCTGACTTTGAACTCGTGATTCTCCTGTGTTAGCCTCCCAAAGTGCTTGATTACAGGCATGCGCCACTGTGCCTGGCTTATTTTTAGATTTTAACTTGACTCAATTTCTTGTTTGATTGACGTTTCCTTTAGTGTAGCTTCTCCCTTTGCTAGTTTTCATTGTTGTTTTTCATTCCAGAGAATGTTCTGTAGTGCAGGCTTTCTAGTTGTAAATTCTTTTAACTTGTTTATCATGGAAGGTTTTTATTTTATCTTCAAATCTAAAGCTTAATTTTACTGGATATAAAATTCTTGGTTGGCATTCATTTTCTTTTAGAGCCTGATATATATTATTCCAGAACCTCTTGGCATTGAGTGGGTTGAGAAATCAGCTGAAATCCAAATTTGATTCTCCCTATATGTAGCTTGATTTTTTTTCTCTTGCAGCCTTTAAAATTCTAACCTTATTCTGTATGTTTGTCATTCTCATTATAATGTACTTTGGTGTGGGTCTGCTATAATTTTCTATATTTGCAGTCCTATAAGCCTCTTGTAGTTGATTTTCCATTTTATTCTTTATATTTGGGGAATTTTCTGATATTATGTCACTGAAACTTTTGTGCATTCCTTTGGTTTGTATCTTTGTGCCTTCATCTATTTTGATAAATCTTAAATTTGGTCTCTTCATGTTATCCGATATTTCTTGGAAGTTCTGTTCATGGTTTCTTAACCATCTTCTCTTGTGCGTTCAACTTTATTTTAAAGAGTATACATTTTGTCCTCATTGTCTAACGATCTGTCTTCTAAGTGGTCTAATCTGTAGGTGATACTTTCCATTATATTTTTAATTTGGTTTATTGTTTTCTTCATTTTGAGGTTTTCTTCTTGATTCCTTTTTATAATCTCTGCCTTTTCATTGAAGTGATCTTTCAATTCCTGTATTCTCTCTCCGATATCATCCTTTATTTCAAAGATCAGTCTAACTATGTAACTTCTAAACTCCTTCTCTGACATTTCTTTTACAGTGTTGTCTATGGATTCTGTTGTTGTAACATCTTGGTTTGTTTGAGGTGCTTTGTTCCTTTGTTTTTTCATGTTGTTTGTGTGTTTTCTCATCTAGTGGTATGAATTTGAAGCAGTACAGTTTCTACCCTTTAGTCTTATAGTGACCCCAAGGGCTTCTAGTACTTCACCCTTTAAGGGGAAGACCAGTATTATAAGCACCCAATGCAAACAATATATATCTTTAAACCAAATAGTTCCTATTAAGGTGTCTATAGTTTTGTTGCAATAAACAGAAATGATATGTTCAGTTATTGTCTACAATATAGACTGTAAGTTTGCTAAAAGGGTTTACCATTTCTAATGATGGACAATGAGGGATCAGAAGTAGTATAAGATGTGATGTTTATGAGGGAGAAGGAAGAAGATAGAGGTAAAAATTTATAGTAAGAGTGAAGGAAGAATTAATAGAGGTTGGTTGTTAGTAATAGAGAAGTGAGAAACATGTAAGCCTAAATAAAAAAAAAAAAAAAAAAAAGAAGTGAGAGAGATGAGGAAAGGGAGACAGGTGAGAGAAAAAAATATATACAGATTTTTTTTAAAGTGAAAATATAAGGATACATAACAAAACTGTAATATACTATTCAGATATTCCATTCCTCAATAAATCAATGCATGAAAAATATTCAGATTCAAAGATGGTAAAGATGTGAGAAAGAGGACAAAAGAAAAAAAAAGGAAAGTCTCAATGGAAAAGTGAACAATGACTTCTGTTGGTTTTCAAAATTTTTCTCAGCTTCCCTTCTCTGCCAATAGGTGAGGTTGTCTGAAATTTGATGGTAGCTTTACTCCAGTGGGTACCAGACCGGTTGGGTGGGTGAGCCTATAGTCAGAGGGTGCTCTGACACCCTCTTCCAGTCTTCCCACCTGTTGTAGCTGATCCCTTCCCTCCCATGCACTTCAGGACTCAGTGAGCTGGAGAGAGTTGGTTTTCTCTGGTTTCTCCAACCTCTGAACCCCCCAGGAACTGCCTCTAGTCTCTAGCATTCTACAGGCTTGCTAGACCCAGAATGGCCCACAAACCCAGCAGCAATCTGACTGACCTGGGTTTCAGATTCCCCAGGCTCTGCCTTGCTGTAGTCCCCACAGTCTCTGTGTTGTTCCAGTTTGCAGAGAGACCACCAAGGATGCACTTACACAAAGGAGCAACCTGCAAAGAGGCAGCCAGATGGCGGCCACTAGCACACCCAGCAGAGAGACCTTAGGTGCAACCAGACCTGCAGGTACCCTGACAGTATACCTCCAGGCCCCTGCTGGTGTCCCCAGACTGAGGCTGCCGTGCCCTGAGATGGCTGCCATAGCGGGTGTCCCAAGATGGCAGTGGCCACATGTAACCAAATCTGCAGGTACTGTGACAGTAGACTTCCAGGCAGCAGGGGATAGCGTGCAGGGGGTAGGGGGCAGCAGGCAGCGGGCGATATGCTGGTGATCTGCAGGGCCCCAACAGTGATATTTTGATTTTGGTTTGTCCCTTATAAACAACATATAACTAGATTTCCCCCTCAATTTGAGTGCTTTTATATTTTATCTAATTTATGCTTATTATGACAACTGCAGTGGTCAGATTCACTCTCTCATCTTATGTTTTACATGCTATTTGTCTTTCTTGGTTTTCCTTTTCTTTTCTTTCAATACCAGGGATTGAACTCAGGGGCAGTTGACCACTGAGCCACATCCCCAGCCCTATTTTGTGTTTTATGTGGAGACAGGGTCTCACTGAGTTGCTTAGTGCCTCTCTGTTGCTGAGGCTGGCTTTGAACTTGCGATTCTCCTGTCTCAGCTTCCCAAAGTGCTGGGATTACAGGCATGAGCCACCATGCCCGGTTTCTTTCTTGGTTTTCTGTTTTGGTTTTATTTTGTTGTGCTTTATTTTCCCTCTCTTCTCCTTTGTGAGAATGGTTAAACTGTGATTTTTCCACATTCCATTGGTTTGCAAATTGCTTGCTTGTTCCATTGTATTCTTTCAGTGGCTTACTTTTGCATTTTTATAAACATGTTTTAACTTGCAATTTTATTAGCTGCAAGTTATTTTTTTCCAATATCATCTCACAAATAAAACAACGTCTTCATGTGCTGTCACTTCTTTAACTGCCTGGTTCCAACCATTTCGTATTATCTTATCTAGAAGTTTAGTTACACATTTTTACACTGTTGCATCATGCATAAATAATCATTTAGACTAAATCTTGAGATTTATTATTTTCTTTACTTACTACTCTATCTTCTATCCCATTCTCTTGTTTCTTGGATGTATTAGTTCATTTGCTGGATTACATCCTCCAGCGATTCTTTCAGAGTTGGAAATAAACTTTGGGAAACTTTGTATTCTAAGAGTGTTTTTTATTTTTACCTTTCACTTTGAAATTGTTTAAATGGATATAAAAATATTGGTTCTAAAATACTTTCCCTTAGAACTTATTAACTTTTGACTTCTTGAATCCATGTTGGTAATGAGAATTCTGATACAGATGTGGTGATTCCCTTTGAATAGCTTTTTTCTCTTAACCTTTAATAATTCCTACTGTGTGTGTGTCTGTGGGTTTTGTCAATTTATTACTTCTTCCATTTAGCCATTGGAGGACTCCACTGGTGGGCTTAGTTCATATTGCCTCTGCCTTCAAAATAGATCCAGATCCAACCATTTATCATCTCTACTGCCACAATACTGCCACCATCATATCTCACCCAGATGATTATAGTAGTGCTCCTACTGTTACAGTGGTCTCTCTGCTTCCACCCTTGGGCCCCTCTAAAAACTATTCCACCATTGCCCCTCAGTGCCTGCCAGAGCAGTCTTTTAAAACCTCTGTGTACAAAGTCTTCAGTGACTTCCCATTTCACTCTGCGAGAGAGCCAAAGTGTTAATAGTGTTCTGCAGCAGGCTGCATGATACGCTGCCTGTCATCTCCTACACTGGGTTTCACACCTCTATGGACTCACTGGTGTCATTAATATTCTTCCTTGGTTGTCGCTAGGAGACTAATATATATTCTCACTCTGCCACACTGATTCCGTCTTAATTTTTCAAACATGTTCCTTTACCTGATGGCATGGTTTGCCAGCAGAGATGTTAAGATTAATTGAATGGCTAGGGGCTGTTGGTTGTCTAATGTCGTATAATTTACTCTGTGTATAATAAGGTACATACAGATTTAGAAAGTGGTGGCACCAGATCTAGGTTTGTGGTAACAAGTTGAAGAGACCAGAGTCCTAGGTTTACTGTCCATCAGTGGCTTCAGTTCTGTTGTTGGAAGAGCTATTCTAGTGACCAGTTACCTTTGGTCTCTGAATTTCTGTGGTATCATCTATAAATTAAGGTGGAACACTATCTACTTCCTATGAATGCTATAGAAACAGAATAGGCATAGTACCCAGCACACAGAAAACCTCAGTGCATTTTACTTCCATCTCCCCATAACCATTCTGCTTTTCTCTATATTTCTTTCTGTCACTGGCTAGAATGCTTCTTAGCTTCTATAATAGGAAACTAAGTCAATGCTGGTGCATAGCAAACAAGTGAACTAACTTCATGTAAAGTGAATGAAGTTGCTAACGCCTAGGCAATTTTCTAAGGATATGGCAAATCACTCTGACAGATCCCCTTGTCCTCCTCCATCCCTGAGGATCACTGGTGATATTTATTAGGTGGAGAAGGGGAGTTTAGGAAGTTTTGTAAAGTGCTTCTGTCACCTTCAAAATCTCTTTAATCCCAAATTTTGAAGGCCTGATCACACTATAATGTTTTTCCTAATTCCCTTTTTGGGGTCAGGATCATCTGTCCTTTTAGCTGGCCAATATAAACAGGCACATGATTTCCTTGTGCTTATAGTACTTTCCATTGCTTAATATCTTCTAAACATAATAAATATTATACATGTTGAACTTTGTAAGAGACTGAAAGAAAGTGCAGACCCTAATTAAAAAATAATAATAAAACATGTTGAGGAATTGGCTGTCATCAGAGGGGCCTGCCATGTCCTTGGAATCCACATGGCCAAAGAACTCAAGCATTTAGAGGAATCCATCCAAAAAACAGTTCTGAGACTGATGATATAATATAGAGTAATGGAGTTGAAATTTTGTCCTAAGTAATGTTTTGAAATTAGGTGCCACAGCCAACATGCTTCTTAACTGACAATCATCGGGTAGCATTCCATAATGTCTGTAGTTGTGTCTTAATTGAGCCGGCTGGGAACACATCAAAGTCACAGCTTCAAACTGTCTTAAAGTGCTGCTTGCCATACCATAGTTGCCACAAAAGACTCACTTTTATTACTTTGAAGAGCTTATAGCTTTTCTTTTAAAACCTTTTTGAGTTGACATTTTCCTTAGATATAATCTACCCTTGAGATGAAATTTGGATAATCTCTTCGAAGTTCAGAATTTCAACTAGTTAAAAAAAAATTTTAGGCAATAAATTCAGAAAATAATCCGTATATAATATTTTTGTGAATAAAACATGGAACTTCTGAGATATTACTAACGGAACCTAGTTCAGTGCCTAGAATTAGATCAGTGTCTCAGCTAAGGATCTTATAAGGTGTTTTACTCTGTTTTCTGTTGCTATAACAAAATACTTGACTGAGGGCCAATCATAAAGAATGGTTTTATTCAGTTCATGTTTCTGGAGGCTGGGAAGTCCAAGGTCAAGGCTCTTTTTCTGGTGAAGGCCTTTCTGAAAATTGAAAATTTTCTGTCAGGTCCCAAAGCAACAAAGTATATCACACAGCAGGAGGGGCACAAGCAAGAGACAGAGCCAGATGGAGCTTTTTATAACAGACTCATTCTTGAAATAACCTATCAAATCATTACTCCTTGAAGCTATAATTGGATTAATCCATTCAGGATGGCAGAGCTCTCATGACCTTGTCCTCTCTTATAGATCCCACCAGGTCCTGAGTCATACTGCACAATGGGAGTTAAGTTGCAACTTGATTTTTTATTTATTTTTTGGCACCAGGGATTGAACTCAGGGGTACTGGACCACTGAGCCACATTCCCAGCCCTATTTTGTATTTTATTTAGAGACAGGGTCTCACTGAGTTGCTTAGCACCTCGCTGTTGCTGAGGCTGGCTTTGAACTCACGATTCTCCTGTCTCAGCCTCCCAAAGTGCTGGGATTACAGGCTTGCGCCACTGCACTTGGCTTCAATTTGAATTTTGATAGGGACATTCAAACCATAGCATAGGGACAGCACAGTTGTTGGTCTAGATGGGAGTCTGTTGTCTGTGTGCCCAGTATGGACAAATGTAGAGGTGGTATTTCTCTGCTGATGTCCTAGGTCTGAACACCTGTGAGTCTATTCTCTTTCAGGCAACATGCCTTACATACCACCTATCCACTCGGTCTGCTGGGCAGTCGTCTATGAACCCGGCAGAGTTAAAGGACTCTTGTGGGTACCTGTAACAACCTCACATTCTCAACTCTATGCCCAGAGAATCTGAATCAGTAAAGGAGATGTAAAATTGTTTACAGAGTGTCACCTTCTAGCCGCTGTCCTGCCCTTAATACTGGTGACCACACAGCACCAGCCCACCCACAATATGTCATGCGTGGAGCAGCATTTTAAACAGCAGCATAATAATGTGGACAAGTTGGGAGAAGAAAGAGACCACACAAAGGGTACAGCCACAGCTGAAAGATACACTGGGGAGTGACTTTTAAGAACCCAGGTCTGAGCCGGGCGTGGTGGCTCATGCTTGTAATCCTAGCACTTTGGGAGGCTGAGACAGGAGAATCGCGAGTTCAAAGCCAACCTCAGCAAAGGCGAGGTGCTAAGCAACTCAGTGAGACCCTGTCTCTACATAAAACACAAAATAGGGCTGGGGATGTAGCTCAGTGGTCGAGTGCCCCTGAGTTCAATCCCCAGTACCAAAAAAAAAAAAAAAAGAACCCAGGTCTGAGCAGGGACAATAACGTTGATTCTACTGTCTCCTTTTATCATATTCCACAAACTCCAAATCCACTTACAGCCATAAGATACTCTTCTCTTTCCCCATGTCTGTCATGTGAATCTTTGTGTGTATCTACATTTGGGGGAGTTTTCTCTGTCTTCTTTTGTTCATTTTCTTGTCATAGACACATAAGTAGAAAGTAAGAATGATACACATGGTAGAGAGACGGAGATTTCTGGTAAAGTGTAATGAGACTGAAAAGAAAGACACTTAGGCAGAAACAAGACAAGAAAACCACCTGAGAAATATATATTAACTGGTTTCCTTATGAATGGAGCATAACAGTACTATTTTCTTTCATCTTCTGAAGATGTTCTGACTACTGAGCCCATTATAATTTGTCAGTTTCCCAAATGAATGGCCTTATTTATAAAGACGATGGTATCATCATTGAAAATGATCTTCCATCAGAAGTCCTATACAGAAAATTCTCTACTGTTCATTCTAAATTAATTCACAGGATCCTGAATGATTGTCATTCATTCAACAAATATTTATCACTGAGGATGTTAGCCTCATGGATTTTACAGCCTGATGGGGAGGCACATAAACCGGCAGGTATAATGCTGCGGGGTTGGTGCTGTGGTGGGATATAAAAGGAGAGGAGCCCTGACGAGAGGGCTTCACCATTCTTGGGGAGTGATGGAAGACTTGGAGAGGAGGTGAGCTGTCAAGGCTATATCCCAAAGGGTGCAAAGGAGCTAACCAAGAGTGACCAAAGGACTGAAGATACCATGGCTTGGGGATGAGAAAGCAAGATCCCATGTCTGGGAACTAAGAGTGGTCCTAAATGACTCCAGTGAAGCTGGCAAAAAAGAGATGAGGCTGGAGGGTTAAGTGGGGACCAAATTATGAAGAATCATATGCATCATCCAAAGAAGTTTGAAATTTATACTCTGTTCCATATACAGTTTTTATATTTAACCTTCTTTCTTTTCTTTCTACCATAGACCTCACAAGTTAGAGGTATTACCGTTCTATTTTCCACAAGTAAACAAACTTGCAGAAGTAGGTATGTGCATAGAAACAACTGGTATCTGTCTTTAGACGGGCTTGCTTACAAGGTTGGTCGGTGACTGGATTATGGGAACTTGAAAAAGAAACTATTCCCAATATGGATATAAAACTTTTTCAAATTGACAAGGGTGGATTTCTTTGTTTAGACTATGCAAACAATATAACGCGCTAGGAATCTACTTCTGTGTTTCTGGAACTTTAATATATGCTAAAGCAGAAGATGCCTAAAAAACTTGAAATCTCTGAGGATCTTTCCCAGATAGATACATCACATATATGTTGCTGTACCTTCATAGTTGGGCAAAGAGTGTGCTCTGTGTGTTCCTGTTTTTTTGGTACTGGGGATTGAAGTCAGGGGTGCTCAACCACTGAGCCACATTCCGAGCCCTATTTTGTGCTTTATTTAGAGACAGAGTCTCACTGAGTTGCTTAGCACCTCGCTGTTGCTGAAGCTGGCTTTGAACTTGTGATTCTCCAGTCTCAGCCTCCAAAAGTGCTGGGATTAAAGGAATGTGCCACCGTGCCTGGCATGATGCTCCTTGAAAGGAAGACAACTTGAGAGCTGACGAATAGATTCCTCTAGTCTCCATGTGTCTTTTGCTCTCATGAATCTCTGCATATCCTTACTACAACTCTCTGACAAAGCTTAGTCGTAAATACAATTTTATAATAAGAAGCATGAGTCCTTCCAGGAGTCTTCTAACAGAGGAGGGATCACCCAACATGCATGCTGTGAATATTTACCTATCAGTATTTCTAGAATAAGAAGATAAATTGAGCTTTCAAAAGGTAGAAGTATTATTTATATATACACACAGGTATACATATATTCTGTAGGTATACACCAAAACTTATTTAACCCTTTTGATCTCTCGCCGTATTTCTCAAATTCTTAAGCACAGCTTTTTTTGTGGGCATTGAACTCAGGGGCACTCAATCACTGAGCCACACCCCCCACCCTATTTTGTATTTTATTTAGAGACAGGGTCTCACTGAGTTGCTTAGCACCTTGCTGTTACTGAGGCTGGCTTTGAACTTGCGATACTCCTGCCTCAGCCTCCCAAGCCTGTGGGATTACAGGCATGTGCCACGGTGCTTGGCTCAAATACAGCTTTAACTTACCTTTGACTATTCCCTTCAAATTATAGAGAGAGATATGCCAACTTTGAGGAGAATCAAAATGAGCTACTAGCTCCTAGGGCATTTTCTAATCAGGAGATACACAAAGGACAGAACTCTAAGGCATTTTTAAAATGAAGGTAAATCCAGAAGAAGTCCAAGTATTTCTTGGCTGGATGTGAGCAGTCCCTCTTAGGTGAACCTTTGAGTTCCTTTCCAACACCTTTATCATGCTCTGGTCCAAGGAAGAATTGTGAAAATGATGGATTTACTGCTCCCTGCTCTTTATTTGACCTTGGAGCCCTTCAAATCAGGAGATCCAGAAAGGGTTTAAACAATGCACAAGCCCTAGGGATGCTTATAACACCCCAGGATATCTTTCGCCTGTTCTTTTATAGGTGAAAAAAAATTAATTGTACAACTTCTGGTACACTAAAAGCAACCACATTATTGTTGTGTGACACCCTAATGCAGACAGTTTTTCTTGTTATATTAAAAAATGCATTAGTGTTTATGAAGTAATAGCCACGACTAGATACTTTCATATAACACTTATATAATTTATATTGGGAAAATTATACTCCAGGCTTACTTTAAAAGAATTTCTCTTTAAATAATTACAAGAAATTCTTGACCTTTTATTGAACTTTGGATAGTACCTGAAGGAATTTACATTCAACCAGGAAATCCTTGGGTTCCTTATGGCTTTGTTTTCATTTTTAAAAGTACCTTGGAGTTCTGTCCTTTACTGAGAACCTGGCAATGGGGTAACCCTATTGAGCAGTTCCTCTCAGGTGGGCCTTTTAGTTCCTTTTCCTAGCCTTCATCTCACTGTGGTCCAAGGAAGAACTGTGAAACTATAGGTTTACTGCTCCCTACTCTTTTCTGCAGTCCGGAAGTAGAGAGCATCACTTCCTAAATATGGGTGGGCTGGTTTTTATCTTTATGTCTTATCTAACTGCTTGTTTGATGTCAGGTCTTGTCTAAGCGAAGAGGACTTACAGTTCGTAAGTGAACTTTGATACAGAAGGTCCCTGGAGGTCGTTGATAGTGGCAGTGATTTCCAGCAACATGTGGCTTCTGAGGGGAGTTTTCTTCCTAGGCTCTGTGCATTGTTTCTGCTGCTGCTTTAGTTCCTTCCATCCTTCATTCTTCTCTCTTCTCTTCTTTCACTTATTACATTGTCAGATGTCTCCCCTCAGCTGGTCATAAATGTTTATCTTAATACTTACTGCATTTGCACACTGCAGTTTTATGTGTCTTGTTCATAATTCTAAAAGCAAATAAAGCATTTTACTGAATTTTCCTGTTTAGAATAGCTTAATAAAAATGCTTTTTATTCATGTGAGCCTAGACTCTTTCAGTCGTGTTTAAATAAGGGATTGTTTTGTTTATTTCACTTCATCGTGTTCTTCTGGGTCAGTTGATTTAATGGAAAGTGTATTTCCATTGCTGGTATGCCTACCTGGAACCAGTTGGATGCTAGGAATAGTTCAGTTCTAACCAAAGTATAGGTTCTGTATGCAGGCCCTTGTGTTCAGGGGATTGATTAATGAAGTGAGTGTTGCGGGATTCATTGGTGTTTGTGGCATTGTTAATTTTAGAAGAAAAATTTCTTGAGGATTCTAGTAGTATAAAATTTGACTTTTTAAAATTCTCAAATAGTTCTTGTATCATGTACATTGTGGCCTTTGGTATTTTCTATTCCAGTTTTCCAGAGAGATGGTCCTTCAGAGCCTACACATCTGTTCTGTATTTTGACCCTTGGATGAGAATATTCATCCAAGCCAAAAGAGTTCAAACAAAACACCTATGTTATTGCCTCTACCGACCCAGGTAACTCGCTCTCTTTCAATTATCTTCCTAGAGCTTTAATATAGAAAATTGATATACTCCCCCAAATTGTCAAAGTGGGGGCATTAGCTTTAATAGTAAGATTTTTATTTTGTAAGCAAAATTGAAACTGCATTCAGGAAGAATCTCTTTAGCAAAGAATTTTTGCTATGGGGTGCACACATATGACAATATTTGTCAGTAATTGGAATACACTAAAATGAACATGCTAGTTAGATAATGACCCCAAGTAGGAACTTGTTTTTCACTTTAGTGAATCTCATGTGCTTTTATTATGATTGGTTCCATTAAGAAGTCACAGTTCACTTATATTTTGTTTACATAATATATTCAAACTATTAAACAATATATAGTCTTGGGCTCACATAATGACGTTTTGCTCAGTGATGGACTGCATGCATGATGGAGGCCCCATAAGGTTATATCACCTAGTGATGACTTGGTTGCCTTAGTTTGTGTAAGCAGACTCTGTACCTAACAGTACATACCCCATCAGGAAGCAATGATTGAATATATATGTTTATGTATATTATACATATAGAATGAGCATTTATTCATATACATCTGGTTTATTTATATTTAATTCATTTTTTGTATTTTAATGTGAACATTTTAAAGCTTATATTTTCTTATCATAAAATGTATTTGTCCAGCTATTCATTCAGTCAGAATGGTCATGCTTTGGTCATTCATTTATATGCCAATAATTATCAAAGATTTGTGAGTCTGAGAATTCCCAAAAGAAGAAATACAAATAGCCAACAAATATATGAAAAAAATGCTCAATATCATTAGCCATTAAGGAAATGTAAATCAAAACTACACTGAGATTTCATCTCATACCAATGAGAATGGAAATTAGTATGAGGCTCCTCAAAAGATGAGGCATGGAGCCATCACATGACCCAGCTATACCACTCCTTAGTATTTATCCTGAAGAATTAAAGTCATTTTACTATAGTGATACATTCATATCCATGTTTATAGCAGCACAATTCACAATAGCCAAACTATGGAACCAGCCTATGTGTCCATCAAAGGATGAATGAATAAGGAAAATGTGGTATATATACAAAATGGAATTTTATTCAACCATAAAATGAAAAATGAAATTATATCATTTGCAGGAAATGGATGGAACTAGAGACCATCATGTTAAGTGAAATAAGTCAAACGCAGAAAGCCAAGGGTTATATGTTTTCTCTTATGTGCAGAAGCTAGAGAAGAAGAAGAAGAAATGTGGGGTAGATTTCCTGAAAATCAAAGAGAGATCAGTAGAGGAAAGGGACCAAGGGGTTGGAAGAGGAGAGAAAAGGGGGAAGTACTGGAGAGTGATGTTGCTCTAATTATGTTGTTTTATCATGTGCATGTACAGATATGCAACAAACACATCCTGTCATTCTGTACAGCGGCAATGCACCAATAAAAAATGTGGGGGGAAAAAGAAAAAGAGAAAAAAACCTGTATGAGATTGTACTGAGTATAAAGCGTAAAAAAGATAAGGTTAATTCTAATTCTAAGGAGCTTGATATCTACTGGGAGAGACATTTACTTCTTTCACACTGTCTGTATATGTGTCTTTGTACCTGCATTAGCCTCCGATTTCTGCAGTGATCCTGTGGGTTGGTTTGTATCATCAGGACAAGAACTCAGATCTTCTAGCTTCAATTCTTTACCCATCCAAACTTTTCTTTTTCCTTTTTTTGGGGGAGGGGAGGTTGTGTATCAGGGATTGAGCTCGGGGCACTCAACCGCTGAGCCACATCCATAGCCCTATTTTGTATTTTATTTAGAGATAGGGTCTCACTGAATTGCTTAGCACCTTGCTTTTGCTGAGGCTATCTCTGAACTCTCGATCCTCCTGCTTCAGCCTCCAGAGGTGCTGGGATTACAGGCGTGCACCACCACTCCCAGCTACCTATCCAAATTTGATGCTCCTTTTCCTGTATCACATTCATTCTTTATAATAGACCTACATTTGTCATGTTGTCTTGTTTTCATGAAAAAATATTTGCTGCCCTGGAGCTTTGCAATCATTCATATAAGTGTTAGTATTTAAAAAAATCTATCTCTGTGTTTTATGCCCTGAGCACAAGCCATTGGATTCCTCAATAGCTTTACTTTTCATTTCTAACCATCTTCTGAAAATAAAGTATACACAGCCTGAACTTTCCCTGTAAATCAGTCTACATGTTCCCTATTAATTATCAAAACACTGTTTCCTTTCATCAGCCTCATTCTTCTGGGAAGTACCAAGGATCTTCTGGATTATTCAGAATAGCTGATCTTTTCAAATTAATCAGTCTTCTCATAGACAGCATGGGCAAAAAATAGCTTAAACCAATAGAAAATGCGAATTTGTCTCTTCATGAGGGAATTTTTGTAAATTGAGTTTCATCCACCAAAATTATGTCAAGTGATGGATATTTCTCATTCTAGTATATTTTTTATTCACCTTTCAAAGTAATACTCTTACATGTATATTGCTGTGAATAGATATTGCAATGTGCATATGTATATTTATATATATTTGTTTTGTTTCATAAAAGAAATTCAGAGAGTCTTAAATCTTTGCCAAGTTTCATTTGGATCTCTGATAAACTGTTAAATTTGATATTTGTGTTCTACAACATAGAAAGATATATTTTGTGGCTTTATACCTTAGGATTTGCCTCTGTATTTGCTTGCCATCTTTACTTACATATAATTTCCCTCAGATTCTTTGGTGGCAGCAGTCTGGCATAAGAAACATGTGGAGTTTCCTAATGCGACAACTCCTATTTTTTCTTTTCCAAAAGGCACTGTAGCTCCAATGTTTGCATTAAAATAGATTAAAAGCTAGGATTGACCCTGTTTGACCAAAGTAGAGGCATTTAAAGAGTATTAACAAGTGATTGCTCTGTCTGCTTGGCTACCTTGGCTCTAATAAATTCCTGGAAACAAAATGGAAACCAAGGTTGCCCCAAAAGAACTCTGTAATCCTGACGTTTTATTTATAAGAATGTGTGACTACGCTTCATGGTTAGTTATTCTTCTACACTTTTGTAACAAGGAGGAAAATGTCTAGATCCATATGAGTTTGTAGTTGCTTTAGTAGGAGCACTCCTATATGTGTAACGAGCTCAGAGGAGGACTAGACGGGAATTTCTGATGCCATGTCATTGGTTTCTTTCCTTGATCATATTCTGTTCAGTATTTTTATTAGTGACTTGGATAAAAAACATTGTGTGCTTCTTGAATTTTTAGTTGACTCTGACCTAAGAGGAATAGTCTTGTATCAGGTGTAACAAACAATATGTGCAAGAGTTGAAGGCCAACAGATATATGTAATATAGACAATGTATAGGTCAGAATTTAGATTTTAAAACTCTATTATGTAAGTTTAGATTTGACAATGATTTACATGAAAAAATGCATGCATGCTTTTAGCTGATAGTGTTTCAGGATTGTTAAAACATGATTATGGAACTTATGAGCGGAACAAGATAGTTGGAGTACCAATCCACCATGCTCTGCTTACACCATGTATAGAGGGATATACCCAGACAGTAATCCTTCAAGAGGGACACAGACTTACTGAAAAGTGTCTAGCTCATAGGAAAGTAACTATCTGGTAAGGGAACAATAATTGGACTGAGGATCATCTGTGGAGGAGAGAGGACTTGCAGCTGAGTGGAAACAGTGAAAGGCTGTCATGTGATAGTTGAAATTCCAGAGACAGAACTTGGAAGCTACTTGAAAGTAGAAGACAGTTACAAATGGCCCCTCATGAGAGTGTTAGGCTGTTTTTACAAAGAAGAGACAAATGGATTTCCTTTTTCCATTGGTGCTTAATATAAAACTATTCCTAGGAGTCAGGTAGTAGGGAGTGTTAAAACAGCCTCATGGTCACCGTTGTCTCAATGTTTCAATGCCTGTGATGTTCTGGAGAACTGAAATGACAGCCTAGTGTTGCTCAGGATACATGTGCATTCCACTGAGCTCTTTACTGAGCATACCCAGCATTTGCTGCTCTCTGAGTTTTTGACCATAAAATTCAAAGCTTCCTAGTTGGGTTGAATTTGGGGACCAGTCTCTTTAGAGGGGCTTTACTGCTCATATGGCTTCCTTAGGTTGAACACCAGGCTCTAGTCTATTTAGCAGATTAGGTGTTCAGATGACCAAATCCAGTGTGTCCAGGATAGCAGATTACTTTCTGTAGACACCCATGACACAGGGTACAGCAACTCATAGAGGGCTACAAGTGTAGCATGAGATTAATAAAATTCCTCATGCCCTTCAGCACTAGAAGAAAGTCCCACCCAAGATCAGTACAGATTTATTTTTGGAGGGATCTAGATTGTAGAGGAAATTATTAGCTTGGAAAGAATTTTATAGCAAGATGATTTCTAGGGTCCCTTTCAACTTACAATTTTATAAACCTCTAATTCTTCTTTCATAAACCTCTGTTTATATAATACAGACAGGTTACCAAATAGCTATGTTATTTACTGTTAGGCAACAAACATTACTGATGTTCTTTGACTTTGAATTCTTGAGAGAAATGACTCTCAGATTTATATACACATTAAAGCTCTGCACATTAGGACTAAAGAGGGGAGTAAAATGGTCACCTGTGAAAACTCTTCAAGGGAGGCAGAGCCACAGTGTCTGCTTGAAGAACTCCATTTGTCATTAGCATTGCTAATTTATTGTTGACCTGCAACTTGGAAAGGAGCCCAATGAGATGGAATTGGCGTCATCCTGCTTTCCTAGGAGTAACGTGGTCCTTTTTAAGCCTTTTAGGGATGTTGACTTTATGATCTGTTGTTGAATGCTGTGCAACAGTATCTTCTGGTACAGTCTCCATTTTTTCAGACTGTTCTCCACAAGGTCACAGCCTAACCACATAGAGAGACTAATAATTTGTAAAAAGTGTCTCTTACAAACTCTTATGCATCTGTTCATGAATTTTCATAATTTTAGAATATTTGATCTTACCATTTTGGGTACAAAATTAAGATCTGCCAAACCCAGATTAGCGTTTCTGTTGTGTCATTTAACTAGTCAGGGACCTTTGTCAGTTACTTAAGGCTTATGTCTCCTTGCTGTGAACTGGGAATTCCTCAGCCATTTAGGGATGCTGTGACGATTAAAACTGTGTGTTTTACTTTAAACATAAGAACACTTAGCAAAGGTCCCAAAATATTTGTAAACCAGCAGTAGTTATTATATAAATGAGTGAAAAGTGAATGGAATGACCGCTATGTGCCAGGCACTCCTACAAGCACTGGGAAGTCAGCATATGCAACAAAAAAGATTGCTGCCCTCGTGGAGCTTACATTCTAATGTAAGATAATAAGCTAATAAAAACATATAATACATTATTAGGTATTTTTAAATGCTACTAGGAAAAGTAAAGCAGGGCAAAAGATAAGAGGAACATTGGATGACACTTTTAGAAAGGGAATTTAGAAGTAGCTTTTGTTAGAAGTAGCTTTTGTGCAGAGAGCTGCATAAATTGAGAGAGAGTAAATGCTTTGGTAATCTATCCTGGAGTAACACACCATCCCCAAATGTAGTGGCTTAATGTTAAAAATGATCATTTATTACCTTGCGGTTATTGTGGGTCTATAATTTGATAGTGGCTCTGTTGGATGTCATTGGTTTCCAGATTCTCATGCAGGTGCTGAGACATTTTGACTGGGGTTGCTGATGGCTTGACTAGAACTAAAAGACCCACTTCCAAAGTGGCTCACTCACAAGTGAGCAAATTGGTTCCTCTTTACAGGAGCCATTGCTCAGCACAGGTCTTTCTGAGCATTCTCATGGTAGAGGGGCTGGCGTCCACCAGAATGAGCAATTCAAGAGAACCAGGTGAAAACTGCAGCTTTTTAGAACCCAGCCTCAAAAACCACATATCACCTCCTCTATGATATTCTTTTGGTCAACACCGGTCAGCCTAGATTCAGTGTGTGTGTGTGGGGGGGTGCTGGGGGATGCTCAGTGACTCATTGAAGCAGTTTGGGAGAGGAAGGCTCCAGGAAGAGAGGACAGTAAGTGCAAAGGCAGAAGTCAAAGGTGGTAGAACGAGAGCACCGTGATCAAGAAGAATATGGATGAGGCAGATGAGTAGGGCCTGGAGCGGCAGGGCCAGAGGAGGGGCCTGTACTGAGAATGGAGTAACTTTTGAGTGACATTATTGATTTTGATTTTTAAAAGATTACTCTGGTTATTGAGTGGAGAACTGGTTTTATTTTTTAAAAACTTTTTTGAAATATATATATTTTTTAGTTGTCAATGGACCTTTATTTTATTTATTTATATGTGGTGTTGAGAATCGAACCCAGTACCTCACGCATGCTAGGCAAGCACTCTACCACTGAGCCACACTCCAGCCCCGAGAACTGGTTTTATAGGACAAAAAGGGAGGAAGAAAAGTCAGGTAGAGTAGATACCATTACTTTATTCTAGTGGCTCGGGCTCAGGAAGTGATGGGAAGCAGATGGTTATAGATTTGCTGTGAAGGGCAACCATCATGCCTGGCTGAGGGTAAATGTGAAACAGGGAGAAAATCAGGAATCTGGAAGGCTTTCTAAATTTTTTTCCCTGATCAAAAATTTGGGAATTAGGCGAGGTGCTGTGGTAAGGATTAGTTGTAATGGTTGACGAAGTAATCTCTGCTTCTTTCTGGACATGTTACATTTGAGAGGTCTACTTGACAGTCTAGGCCTGGCTATCAGCATTAGACACCCAGAAAATTTTTGGTCCTACTTCATTACATATTTAAAGAATGATTAAAAATTATAATTATTTAACAATATAACTGAACCAGGTAAACTCTAATAATTTAAAATTTAAAATAATTATGATGTGAATACTAAAATATAATAAAGATTCTTAAATGTGGGCTAATTTTTTGCATTTGTAAAAGTTCAGTACTATAGTAGTCTTTACGTGTAGTCTTTTTTTAACTAAAATATTAAAATATTTTCTATTAGCCAACATTTTTTGGACAAATATATAGCTATGGAAATTAAATGTCAATAAATTTTAAATTCCTGCAAGTTGTTTTGATCAAATCAGTCAGAATGATGTGTCATGTTGTGCTCTACTGTGCCAACAAAAAGCCTTAAAAGTTACTCAAGGTTTTTTTCCTATTTTTAAATTCTCTTGTGGGAGAGAGTTATGTTTTGTTCTTACAATAGTAAAATGAATAAAATTTCAAACAGTACAGAATTAGTTATGGGGAAAAAAAATCCAAATAACAAAAAGCATCCTTTATAAACACATTTATTCTGTGTTCTAACAATCCATTATCTCTTTAAAAGGAGAACCTCTGCTAGGAGTTTACTAAATATGCTTTCAGATTGTTTTCTACACATTCACATGCATACTCAGTCCTTTTTAAAAACTATACAGCTTACTCTTTTCACTTAAAATTAATCCTGGGGATCATTGTCATTATTAAACATATCATAGAAACATATCATAGTATTCTATGGCTTAACTCTTTTCTTATTGATATACATTGAGAGTTTTTAGGATTCACCATGTTATGAACAATGCTAAAAGGGATGTGCTTGGGCATCTGCGAACATATGTATTTATACTCATATGCAGTTATTTCTGTAGAACAGATTATAGAAGTGAATTTCTGGACCAGAAGGAATACACACCATTAATCTTGATGGCTGCTGGTCCCCTCTAATAACTGGGGACCACTTTGTTCTTATACCAACAGTGAGTAAGACTACCCTTTTTCTCATTCCAAATCAATACTTAATAGCTGGGAATGGTAGTGTGCGCCTATAATCCCAGCACTTCAGGAGGCTGAGGCAGGAGGATCGCAAGTTCAAAGCCAGCCTCAGCAAAAGCGAAGTGCTAAGCAACTCAGTGAGACCCTGTCTCTAAATAAAATACAAAAAAATAGGGCTGGGAATGTGTCTAAGCGGTAGAGTGCCCCTGAGTTCAACCCCTGGTACCCCCTACCCCCCCAAAAACCAAATCAATAATATTAACAGTGGTTTCTTTTTTCATGTGTGTTTTTCCAAGGATAAATTTTTTTATATTGTTTTCATTTGCATTCCCTTTAATACTTTGAATTAACCAAGTTTGCTAGCTCTTTTGGAAGGAAAATTTTGAATATGTTGTTTTATACTGAAAACGGACATAACCAAAATATTTAAATTCTGTTTCATTGGTGGAAAATCGAAGGTGAAATGCATGACCATGAGAAAGAGTGGTGGCCTGAAATATTCCAAAAGATGCAGAATATAGAGAGATGGGAGAAAGAGATATGGAGGCAGAGGCTGCAGGCTGGGTTTATGGACAGAGAGGTAGGTAAATGCAGAAGGTGGATGCATGATGAATTTGAAGAAAAGTCCAGCCATTGAGACATAGGAGGCCTGTCCTAGAGAGGATACACTTCTTCTACCCTCCATTGCAAGGACTGAGGAGCTGAAAGCTGACTGGTTTCTCTTCCTTCTACTCCATGAATGCTTTACACTGGCCTTTTATCTTCAAGAGTCCAGTTGTAGGAAAAATAGAGGAAGTGTCAAGTTTATGCATGCTCCCAATTCTGGATGTAGATTTGAACAAACCTTTCATTTATAAGAGACAGATTCATTGCTCTGGAATTATGGAAGTGAGTACGTGCACTTAATTATCTTGTTTAAATTGTAATGAGCAGTTGTAAAATTTAAGTTGTAAATGGGCATGCAGATTTTCTGGGATCAGGTTATCTCACTGAGAGACATAGAATACAGCACATTTTGGGTTCTTTGCTATTTAAAATTAAGCATTAATGCAGAATTGGCACCTTTTGTGCCACATTTTTTTTCTATAAAAAATACTTGAATAGGTTAACACATCATCTTTGAAGAATTACCTCATTGTTCAGTCTCCTCTTGATTTCCTTCTGATTCTAAAAAATGATTCTAAAATAAATGATTCAAACAAGAGAAAGTATGAAATTAGAATGTGTTTTTTTAAAAAATGATAATTCTAGTATATAGTAACTAATAACTTTTTATATTCAAACTTAAGTTTTACTTACGAGACTAATTTGGAATACACCTAGGTTATGACTTAAATGAATAATGTTCATTGTAAAAGAAAACTGATAAATATTTTACATTATATTTTATGGGTATTTCTTTCCTGTAGTTACCCATATAGTCATCTCTGAAATGGCCTTAAATTTAGCAATAACAAAAACAAAGTTATTATAACTTGAATTGTTTATTGAACCACCGAAGTAGATGAATATAGGATATGTAGGGTTGGTTCTTTTTTTTTTTTTTTGGATACTAGAGATTAAACTCTGGGTCACTTGACCATTGAGCCACACCCATAGCCCTATTTTGTATTTTATTTAGAGACAGGGTCTCACTGAATTGCTTAGCACCTCGCTTTTGTTGAGGCTGGCTTTGAACTTGCAATCTTCTTGCCTCAACCTCCTGAGCTGCTGGGATTATAGGTGTGCACTGCTGTGCCTGGCTATAGTTATTTTTAAAATTAGCCTTTTCATATTTTAACTTAGCAAATTTCTATAAGTCCTTCAAATTCTTAGAAGAAAAATAATTCATCCACTGACTCATTTCATTTTCTCATCCACAGTGCACTTCTCCAAAACACTTATTGGGGGAATTAGATAATAATGAAGCATAATGAGCACTTACTGTGAACCAGCATTGTTCTAAGTTTTCTAGCTGTATTGACATCTTTGCTTCTCATAACAGCCCTGAAGACAGGCACCTCAGAGATGAGGAAGTAGAATCACAAGAAATAGTCTTACTGGGGTACACCTCACCCTGAACCCAGGCAGAGGGACTTCAGACAGTTCTATTCTTAGCATCTAATCATGAAGCTGTCCTGTCTGGAGTATATCTGTACTGCTTCTGCTGAGATAATGGAAGAAATTTTTAAACTATAAACAGAATCCAGCTAAGAAACATTTAAATTATGTGTGACCTGTTTGTACCAGCAATCAGTGAAAAACTTGCATTACTGCTTACATTGTTTAGAAGTCAGATCGTATAAAGGTAATTCTAAATCAAGCTATCATTTAACAGCGATTACTATTAACATAGATTCCAGAGGTTGGCAAACCTTTTCTGTAATAGGCCTGATAGTAAATATATGGGTGCATTTAGTCCTTTCACATAATTTTATTTTTTTCTTTACTTTTAGAACCATTGAAAAATGAAAAACCATTCTTAGGTCTGAGGTTGAACCAAAAGAAGTCAGTGGTTCAGTCTGGCCCATAGGCTGGTATAAACTTATTGGGGCATATGGGTTTAGTCTCTCATGTCTGTCTGAGCAAACACTTCTTTTTATGCATCTTAAAACATTTTGGCTTCAAGAAATGATCTACAGGTCTCTATCTACCTCTTGCTGAAATGTTGAAACCTTTATTAGTCAGGCTTCTCCAGAGAAACCGAGCTGATAGCATATAGTCACAACTTCATTGTGGGAATTATCTCTCATGATTACGGAGGCTGTGAAGTCCCACAGTCTGCAGTTTGCAAGCTAGCAGAGCAGGACAAACCAGTGGTGTAGTTCAGCCTGAATCCAAAGGCCTGAGAAGCCGGTGCAGCTTTCATTCTGAGGCTAAAAGGCACAAGAACTAGGTGGGGAGAGATGCTGGTGTAAAACCTGGAGTTCAGAGGCCTGAGAACCTAAATATCTGATGTCCTGGGTCAGGAGAAGATATATGTCCCAGCTCAGAGATTAACTTATCCTTCTTTCATCTATTTCTTCTATTTTGACCTTCAGTAGATGGGAAGATGCCCAACCACATTGATGAGGGAGGATCTTCTTAGACTACTCATTCGGAGGCTAATCTCTTACAGAAGCATCCTCATAGACATACCCAGAGATAATGTTTTACCAACTATGTAGGCATCCCTCAGCCCAGTCAGGCTGACATATAAAACTAACCATGATATGACTTATAAATATTGAAGATGTCAGAGAATGATGCACTCCTGATATTCCCAGAGTTTTGGAGTGAACGCTGCTGCTGTAGGAGTCTCAGGGGACTAGATTCTGCCACGGGTTCCACAGTGCCACTTGAGGAGACAGGAAAGGAACTTTCATCAGTGTGGCTGTACTGAGGAACAGAGAAAGGTCAAGGACCTAATATCTGTGTTGCAGGGGCTGACAAGAACTTTGAGGTTTTTTAGAAAAAGGGAACAAAAGGAAGAGTGGATGTTTTGCATAGCTGGGGTTTGCATAGCTGCAAAGCAAGCAATCTGGATCAGACAGTTGTCACATTGATCATTATCTGAGGACTGGTTCCATAAAGCTCTAGGGAAGTCATCTTCCCCTAAGAGGTCAATTTGGTTCCCACTGTGAGATAATTGCTCTTGCTTAAGGGAACAGCCTTGGTTTCCCTCATGGAGTGACTGTCCCTGCTTAGGGAGTGAAGTCATCCCAGGGCGATCCGTCTTCAAGGCTTGCTGCTGCTTTGGGGTCATTTTGGTTCTTTGTCACAAAGATGTTTATAGATCAGAGCTGTTGTTCCTGGAACCCAAGCTAACTGCAGGCGAGAGTGACTCGGGAGGACTCAGGAGGAGAAAAACTGTCAAAGAGGCAACACAGAACCAGGGCTGGGACGAATGGAGCTAGTTAGGTCAGTGCTTGGGCTTTCCTCCCTGAGTCTGCAGGGGTAGGAGGCAAACGTATAGAATGAGGCATAGAGAGCTTTGGACATTCTCAAACTACATATTATTCTGGAATGTTTGTTTCCACCATGAGTTAAACAAACATTTGAAAGCTTGGTTTCAAGAAAAGTCCTCTATAACAGATAAAAATAGTTTCAACTGTGTTCAGGGAACCTCTGTGCTGTAGAGCTCCTCTAATTCACACTTCGTTCTCCTGTGTTTATAGAAATATACACAGATACATATATATTTTTCTTGATTGTTCTGGAGTTCTTTGCTGTCACTAAAACAATGGACCTTGAAAATAGGTTTTTCAAACAATAATGTAGAAAATGTACTGTTAGTAGCTTAAGATGATATGAGTGTATATTTCTGTGAACTTTAGTTAGAGATAATTGTTGGAGACTAGGAGAAGAATTTTATCCAGTGTCAATTATGATCTGAGCAAGAGGGCTGTGCATATTAACCAGAAACTTTGACAATGGAGCACTTGCATAATTTTTTTTCTTTTTAAGAAAATTACCGATTATATACTTGTAAGTGAACATGTGTGTGGGCAGAGATTTTCTTATCTTGTTCCTAAAGTTCCCTTACAAAAGTAAAATTACCAAGTATTAAAAGGCAAAGAATTTCTTCTTAGGTATAAAGTTTGCTAATTTACCAGCTGGATATAACTTACTTGATGAACTTCCTTAATAATTGCCTATCTCTGGAGTATGTAGAAGGCTAAGGAATATTCCCTTGTTCTCTTATAGTACTTTAAAATGACATTATGATTTGATTAGGTTCTTTTTTTTTCTTTCCAGGAAGTATCTGTATGTCACATGTTCTTTTAAAGGAACACTTAAAAATGAAGTAAAAAAGGCAGAAGAAGCAATAAAGATTGGTATGTGGTTACTTGTGGCCCACATCACTCTCGTTCATTCATTCAGCAAATGTTAATCGGACACTTATGAGACATTCACAGGTGTAGACGGTGCTATAGTCGAATGTCATTCCTACCTCTGAGAAACTTCATAACACATTCCTTTATCTTTATCCTTTATCTCTGGGTTTGTTTAACTGTGATCTGCTTTGTTATTTTAAGTATGATCCTGAGCATACTTGGAACTAGGTGAAAACCTGGTTGTCTCAATGCTGTTAGATCACAGCAGAGACCAACATTGCATCTGCTTTAAAAAGGCTGTTCTACACATTCAGTCCTCCCACGGCAAGGACAAAGCCACGCTTCCCCTGTCATCTCAGGGTGGAAATAGCTCTGCACCATATTTCATAGATTTTAGAGCATTTTCAGTCAGCCAAAGGTTGATTCATACTTTTGAATTTATGTGTAAACTTAGGTCCTATAAATTGTCATGCCTAAGAAGAAGCCCAGTAGAAAAGATTTAAAAGGTGTATGAGCTATGAAAGGAACAGAGTTTTCTGAGATTATAGTCAGTGTGGCATTATCTCTGGTCATGACTGTGTGTATAGAAAACGCTCACTTAAAAACTGCTTGAAAGAATCCCACTGTATTATAACTAACTATTAGGCTTCTGCTTCCAGCTGAAGTCTCACTGAAAGAAGCACAAATCAAAGTAAACCAGCCCGACACAACTTCTTCGTCCTCCGCCAAGGTAAGAGGTAGAAAGAGTGATCTTAAATGGCAAACAGCATCACTTGCTTTTTCCTGGGCATAGATGTCCCTTATCATTTACTTTCTAAACTCTTAAACACAGATGAGCTCCAAAGATTAAGTTGATTTTAACACAGGTAGATAGAAGAGTTGAGTTCAGAGAAAGAAAAGACTCAGCGTGTAGGGGGAAGGCTAAGACAGAGAACAAAGATGAACTAAATGTGGATGAGTTTGGAATGTGGGGAAGAGCATCACAGCCAACTTCTTTAAAGTGAAAAGGAAAGTAATAACAAGAAAAGGAGAAAATAATGAAAAGCTAGCAGAAAAAACTTGCCTATCCAGTTTCCTTGAAATCATCTATTCAAATTCTAGCTCTCCACGGACCCAAATAAATGGGGAAAGCAAGAAGAGGACTAATAAGCAGTCCTTCTTTCTAGTGCTAGGAATTATATCCCATAATTATGAATATTAATAACAATGCTTCTAGCTTACAAAGCTCTTTTCTTATGAGTTGCTTTGCACAGTTCATAAACATTCTATGTAATCCTTGCAATATGCCCATGAGTAAGATAAGTTATAAAGAACTATTATTATTAATTATGGTACATTGCAGCTAAGAGAAAAGGAATTGCTGCAGGACATGTATTATAATCTTGCTAACTTTTACCAAAAATATGGCACAAAGCTTTCCACATGGTGACTCATTGAGCAGAATATCTATTTGCTTGAATACAAAGGGATGAGCAGGAATATGGGTGGGAGGGGGGGATGTTTTCCTTCACCGCCTTTTTCTTCCACTGGCTGAATGTCTGAACCCTTTCAATGACTTGCCCTTAAGCTTTCAAGGACCAGGGTTGTGTCTGAAAAACCATCCTCTTAGCTAAGGGTAGGAAGTAAGAGATGAAATCAAAGAGTTGTGCGTGATAATGCCCCCAAGCTAAATCCATCTACGACTTTCTCAAGATTCTCTTACTTTTCTCTTTTCATTTATTTTTTTTTAAGTTAAAGGTAAACCTATCTTATCGTTATTGATTTTTTTTTTATAGTTTAAGCTTTTTTATTTTGTCTGTAAGAGATCAATTCCCTTCGCTTTCTGTAGTTGAGAGTTGAGAGAAACAGACTCTTTCTGATAGGTCAGACCCTTGCTTGGCTGCCCCCACCTGCTTCTTCTCAGGGCTCCTTTGCTCTGGGCTCTGGGTACACCACCAGGAAGGGTGGGGATGTCTTTGACTAGTTCGCTTTGTTGCTCTGAGGTGCCCTGGTTGCTTTAATGCAGAGAAGGGAGCAAAGCAGAATGACCTGAATTTTTGACCTTTTAAATACTTCCGGCAGTTGAATTTGAAATACTTACCAACCATTTTTCATTGTCTTACCTGAAAGACAGTGAAAATAGTGCTCCATAGGTGGTCTACCCATCAAAAGAGAGGTCTATCTTTTACATCAGATGAATGAAACTCATTAGAGGTCTTTTTATATTTGTGAGAACTGTTCGTAATCAGTTATTCCTTTTTCTGTCTGGTTAGAGCATGCTGGAGATAGGATACTGAATGAGCCAGTATAAGTGTACATAAAGACAACTAGGCACTGGCATTAGAGCAGACTGAAAGGGAAAGAGCCTCGAGATGGGTATTCTATGCAGGGAAGTTTGAGGAGTATTATTCAAAGATATCTAACTTGATAGGAGACATTTTCTTCTAGATACTAGCAACATTTATTAATAACTATTTTTCCCTGAAAAAAGTCTTAGATAACATAATTGAAAATAACATTTTCTCTTCTCAAAGACCAGAGCCTAGATAGAACAAATAACTTACCCAAGTTTTTATGAAGTTTATGTCAGAGGCATGTGCATTATGTCAGAGGCATTGTGCAATTATGTGCAATTGTGTACAGATTCTTTCTCTCTTTAGAGAGGACATCTGAATATGTGTAAAAAGAGATTAGTGGGTTAGGATTGGTTTTATATTTTAAGCTATTGGAACCTTAGTGTTTACCCGTTATCTACTGAGTATCTACCATGGTAAATTGCAGTTATTAGCAGTGTGATCTGTCTTGATATATTTGAATAATAGGATAATAGTACTCACCTTTCATTAATTCAGTGGCATTATGTTCTTTCCCAACCAATTGTACTTTTTTAGGATATATTACAAAAAGCTTTGGAAGATGTAGAAACCAAGCGTAAGAATCTTAAAGAGAAACAGAGGTAAGACATGAGTTTTTCTGTTTTAAAGAATCCTCTGTGCTGTGTTAAAACAAACTCTGATTTCTAAGTAGGCAGACTTGGTGGTTATTGTGACAATTTCTCTGTTTCAGCTTGTGATATCTTATACTCATCCTAATACGATCAGGGTTCTTCAACCAAGATAAAACAGTGTAAAAATATTTGTAAATATATATTGGCATGTGTACATATATATCTACATAATGTTCGAACTTCTGAAAAATAGTGAGAAATGAGTTCAGCATTGGTAGTTGAGTCTGACGCTATGTCAGGATGAAGATGTGCACTGCCACGGAGATCCACAGACAGCTTTGCTGTCCCTCTGTCGTTTGCTACTTAAACTCTGGAGGGTTGGTCCAGTTTCTTCCTTTGTCTAATAGACTGAAACTTAGATAGGAAATAATATTTCAAGTAAGTGTATCACTTATATGTGCCTAAAGTAAAAATAACAAGACTATGTAAAAAAGAAGCAAAATATTTGCATCTGTAAGGTTGACTTGCTATAACACAAATACTGAACAAGTTAATTTGCATATAGCCATTGCTGCTCAAGTAAGGTCAGATTTTGAAAATTGATACTTTTGGGAAACAATTTTTTAAGGAAGAATGATTAGTTTTGGTTTTCAGCATTACTTTTTGGTGAATCAGGCACTGTCATGTAACTATAATTTTCCTCAGAGCTTAAACTTGAAATGTTTCTTATGCATTTATCAGAATAAAGAAATGTCATAGAAAATTTAATTGAAAGACAACACTTTCTCTAAAGTCTTCAGAAAGAGAAACCTTATTGATGACTTCTTTGTAATCATAGTGTAATTTATAAAAAGTAATTGTCTATATTTCACTACTAATAATGCTAATTGCCTTGAATTTGTTTATGTAGAAAAATGATACTTTTTAAAAGACAACTTGAACATAATATGTCACTTGCCAGAGTGACATGTCATGTCCTCTTTTGGAGTCCCTTAACTCTTGTTTGTGGAAGAGTTCTGATCTCATAGTTGAGTAAAGATTTTTGAGAAAAAGTTTGATCCATATGTTTACCCAAGATGTACATGCATTTAATAAATGCATGTATATTAACCTATGTCAATAACTTCTCATCAAGTCTGTGTTACTTTGCAATATCATATCCACAGAGGTGAATGGATGGAACTTCATTATTTCCTGTAATCATCCCGTTAGGACTATCGTGTCAGTTGTAATAACATATGGTCATGAATCTGGAGAGAACAAGCTGTGTGTACGTAGAGAGGGAAGCGTTGGGGTGAATGCAAGGAAAGAATTCTACCAGTTGCCATTCTTGGCTGGGAAAGGAAAACAATATTTGTTATGTACTCAATTTGTTTTAGGTTTATATTTTAAAATTATCTTCTTTAGTCCTCATGACATCCCAAGTGACTATGTAGATGTCCTCCCCATGTTTTAGATGAGATTGAATTTAGTTTAAGTGGCTCCTTCATAGCTGCCCTGTTGTTACCACGATGAACTTGTGTTTGAAGCCAAGTCTGCCTCTTCACCTAACAGGAACTTTTAACAGTTCCCAGCAACCTCCTCATACTATAGTTGTTCCTGTCACATTCTTCTATTTCTCAATTTCTGTTTTTACACTTTTAATAGAAAAATCACACAAAACAGTACAGGACAGAAAAATAGGTGCTTATATCTGTTGCTTTTCTAAACTTGCCTTATTAACTTTTATTTACCTTTGATATTTAGAAAAGGTTAGAGAGAAAGCTAACAAACATCTTTTGGCACATTCTGATCTATGGCAGATATTTGGAGACTTGAGAACATTCTGAAAGTTAGAAGTGACATCCAGTGTAAGAAATAGCTAAAATTTTGAAAAAGTCAAATTAACATTTTCCTAAAATGCTAAAATGTACATATCAGATCGGTTAACATTTTAGAACTCTTTTGGCTTTTTCTGGCTTTTCTAAGTTTAAATTAACGGGTTTGTTTTTGAATCAAAGAATGCTTATGTTTGACTTGCATAGTTATTTGCATTATATTTATGCAGAATACTTGGCTATACAGAGATATTGAGTATACCACCAGGTTTTGCAGAATATCTGGAAATGTTATATATCCTTCCTTTCATGTGTACTTTCTGAATTTAATTATTAGCAGTTTTGTAAACTGTGTACTTTATTTAATAAAAAAAAACTTTTCTAAATATAACTCTAGAGAATTAAAAAAAGCAAAAACACTCTTCCTGTTCTTTGGAGTGAACATAGAAAACCGAAGCCGAGCTGGAATGTTCATTTACAGTAATAACCGTTTGATCAAGATGCATGAGAAAGTGGGGCCGCAGTTGAAACTGAAGTCCTTGTAAGTATGGTTTTCTTTTCAAGTGCACAAGCAGGGAAAGGGAGGTTGTACTAAGGGTTTGTGGAATGAGATGAATGATTAATCCTAATGGGTGCAGACGTCATATTCTCTGTTCACCCTTCCTGTCAATGTGCAGGCATTTATCTGCCCAGTTTATATTACCAGTGAAGCTGTGTGCTTGCTCTCAAGCAACAACACACTTTGGAAACACTTTTTCCAATGCATTTCTCAAACAGCTTGATGTTTTACCATGCCTTGAGCCATCTCCTTGGGTTTTTAATGTTTCACCTATTTAAAAATAATACAGACACATTAAAGAAATTTTAGAAGAGAAAGAGAAAAAATATCCACAGGCCTGGAGAGCATTTATGTTAACATTCTGTACAGCCCCTACACGTGTGAGGTCTTGCCAGTGACCTTCATGAGCACATTATTAGAAGACTCTGGCCCCTTTAGATTCCAGAGTAATACATTTTGTTGCCTTTCTATGGTCTGGAACTCCACAAGCTGCTTTCATCAGTCATATAGACGCCTAAAGAGACACCATATAAAAGGACAGAGTCAGACAGAATATCCACGCAGAATAGAAAGGGTCAGGAGGACACTTATCACCTTGTTTCCTTCCTCTCGAGGAATTAGCCATTCGTGTATTATTCATGCAGTATTATTGTTGTTTATGTGCCAGACACTATACTAAGCTCTGAAGTCAAAATGCTCAAGAATCACTATCTTTTGCTAAAGAATAGGGAAAGGGACAAGCATTCAAATGTGCATTTTTTATACTTTGTGAAACAGCGAGAATGATCTTTAAATCCTGAATTAACTGATTCTTTTGCTTAAAACCCTAGAGCAGTTTGTAGAAATGCCTATTACATCTTCCAGTGATCCAGCCTCTACCTGGCTATGGGCCCCACTCCTTTGCCTATACTCCAAACTCTGTGCATTCTGCTCTTCCCATCACCTAAGCTCATTTCTGCCTCAGTGGTCATTTGCAGTCAACTTTTTTTAGATTACCTGTTTATTACAATGGATCCTTTATACAATGGTATTGCCACTTGCCTTTCCCTCCACCTTGAGATTTCTGTCCCATCAGACCTTCCTGCTATTGGCCCTAGTAGGCCATTCAGAGTTCTAAAGTTGCTTCTTCAGGAAGGTCTTCCTTCATTGACTATGTAACTCAGCCCCTGTTGTCACCTTCACTTGTCACTCTTTGCATATTCTAACACCTACAGTCTTTCCCTCATGTCATTTATCACCATCTGAAATGACCTTTACACTTACCTGTGTATTAGAATCATACAAGTCACCCGTTAGTGGATGGGAGAACCTTCCTAACCAGGGCCTTGTCTTTCTTGTTCATAACTATATTCCTAGTTCCTGGAATAGGGCCAGATACTGTGCTTGGATGAATGAATGACTCAGTGAATGAATGAATACTTTGGTAGAGATGAACACCAACTACAAAAAAAAAAAAAAAAACATTTGGGAGAGACAGCCAAACTGGGAGAAGTCAGGTCAGGATTCCTGGATGAAGCGATGCCCAAATTTAGACTTACAGAACGAATAGTGAAGGGATGGCAAGTGGAAGAGGAAGTAATGAAAACACCACAGGCAGGGTCACTGGTCTGGGAAAGTGTGATTTGTGTTCCAAGGATGGGCAATGGGGAATCTCCAAAGTGCTGGATAAGCAAAACATTTTCCCCAAACAGACTGTTTTAACAGGCAAAGTACCCCAGGTGTGTACATCCTGTGCTACTAAAAAATGGAAGAAGCAAACCCTCTGTTTGTCAAGCAGACAGATCCTGTCGCCCTTTGGGATAATGAAATCCTTCTGTTCCATAGTAGAATTCTCTGAGCACCCCACAGACCTCTGCAAGGAGTAAAAATCCAGCCTGACACAAGAAAGAGACAAAGAAAGTGACTCTCTGCCAGTATCATTAAAAGATGGTGCTGGTTTGGTGCAGTAAGGCCTCATTACTGGTGTTTATACTGAAAGGCTCTTCCCATTAACCCTTATTTTCCATGTAAGGAGACAGGTTTCAAAGAAGAGTTGCATTAATTCAGTAATGATGTGCTGAAGTGATTTCATATGATACGATGTCTGGGATCACCATAGATTTACAATAATAAAATACAATCACAAGATAACTTGTTTAACTTTGACATGGTCCAAACCAGGAGAATGAATCTATTTTTTTTTAAGTTGATTGCACCCAATAACCCCCAATTGTAGGTTGAGTGTGTCATAAATAAAAAAATGCATCTAACACATCTAACCTATCAAACAGCATGGCTTAGCTGAACAGCATACTGTAGAGTATGGGTTGTTTCCTAATTGGGAGCTGTGGCTTGCTGCCCACTGCCCATTATCATAAGAGTACCATGCTGCATATCACTAGTTTAGGAAAAGATCAAAATTCACAATTTAAAGCAGTTTTTTTTTCTTCCTTCCTCTCATCAGCCCACCTTCCTTCCTTTTTCAGTACTGAGGAATAGAACATAAGCTTGGAAAAAGCCTTGCCACCGAGCTGCATCCTCAGCCTCATTTCTATTACATCAGAACAACTTCTGCACTATCATAAAGTTGAAAAATTGTAAAAATTCAAGCCATCACAATTCAGAGACTGTGCAGAATATATTTGGTCTTTGTCGTTCATTCCTAACACAAAGCTCCTAAAACTCACAATTTCCTGAGAAATGGGAGTACCTGTTGTTCTAATAATGTAACTCTTGGCAGGATAGGGCCTGGACACTAGAAAGACAGGGCCTTGAATCCAAACCTAGTACTTTCAGTCCCATTCTCCTACCACTGTGGGAATGGAGGACAGGAGAGAAGCTGGAGATCCAGTTGATCAATAATTGATTATACCTAAGTGGTGGTGTTTAGAGAGCTTGTGTGTTCATGAATGCATTCACATGCTGGGAGGATGGCACACCCCAACTCCACAGGACAGAAGTGATTCTTCCATATTTTACCCTCTTCATCTGGCTCTTCATTTGTATCCTTTATAAAATCTATTGTAATAAACTGGTAATCATAAAAAAAAAGTTGATTGCAAATGACCAGCATATATTTGATATTTCTTTCTGTACAGCTAAATTTTATAAAATGTGTGCCTTTACTCCATCAGAATTGGTGCTGGCGTGGTTGGAATTGTTAACATACCCTTAGAGATCATGGAACCATCCCACAATAAACAAGAATTTCTCAATGTCCAAGAGTATAATCATCTACTGAAAGTCATGGGACAGTACTTGGTTCAGTACTGTAAGGACACCGGGCTCAGTGAGTATTCAGTGGTCATAGTAAGAGATGCTTAAAAGGGATCAACCTGTGTGATGTCTTTAAGTTGAAATGATCATATTGACTCAGGTATCTAGTAACCTAAAGCCATGAAAGAGTTCCAATGTTCAAAAAAGAGAGAAGGGCTGGGGCGTAGCTCAGTGATAGTTTTTACTCAGCTTACTCCAGGTTCTGGGTTCCATCCAAGCACTGCAAAAAGAAAAAAAGAAAAAAAAGAGAGAGAGAGAAAAAAAGTGAGAGAGGCGCTAGTTTCATAACTTTTACCAGAATATCATGTGAAAAGCAAAGTAGCAGATTAGAAATTACAAGAGGCCAGAGAACAGAGTGCAGTGGTGTCTGACCATAAAGAGGGAGGCAGAAGGTCACTCCAAACACACTGAGAAACCATCAGAGGATACTGAGATTTAACAGTGCAGGAGCACATGAGCCTACACAGTCCCTCAGGAACCTTAGTAGCTCTTGGAGCATTCCTTCATCATGCCACAGAATAGTAATTCTCCCTGGGTAATTGTATATATGTTAAACATTGTTTTGTATATCTAACACTTATTGAGGATGTTAATTCCAGAAAGATTTCAGTTAAAACTCACAAAATCAGTATGTTTGGAAACTTCAAAGATAAACTTTAGTTGGGAAATTTGACCAACTCAAGTCACCTCACTCCTCATTTAGGTGGTGTACTACTTATTCATCAAATAGACACTTGTTTTTAACTTACTCACATGTAGGACTTCATTTATGGAAAGAAATTGACAAGCTACCATGTATTTGTTATGTATTTGTTCAGTGATTTACATGAAATATGTATAATTCATTCATGTCAAAAAATATGTCTCTCCTTGAGACAACTTAAAATCTTATTGTTGGACTTGAAGTTGCAATTTTAGACTATTTTCTTTTCTTTTGTATCCACCCTACTTGGACCTAAAATTTTCTCACCAGTGAATCAGAGGGAAGAGTACAGGCACTCAGGGGAAAAGTTAAAAGGAGGAATGAGGTTGTAAGCTATATCTTCATGTCATGGCCTAAAACCTACTCAGTATGTGATCTGTGCCCCAGAAACATGTGTCTACTTGGAGGTTGTTAGAAAGCAGAATGAATTCTAAGCCCCACTAGAGACCTACTGATTTAAAATCTACATTTTCACATGATCTCTAAGTGGTTTCTATGTACATTCAAGTTTGAGAAGTACTCTTCTGCAGAGCATGCTCCTGTAATTTTTCTTTGGGTAGACAAGAAAAAATTTTTCACATGTAATTTATTTCCCTTCAGAGATACGTTTGAAATTCTACCAATATAGGAATGATTACACTGTTTGATAGAGTTTGTTAAAAGCTGTAGAAAGCATAGGAAGGTATAAATGTAAACATAAACATAAACAATGAAATATAAATCACATCCGTGTCTCGGTTTTTAAAGGCCATCATGACATGGTACTAAAGGAAAACATGCATTTGAAAATTGTCTTAACTCCCTATTTTTTTCATATCTTCACTACGATCCCATCCTTGTCTTCCCCAGAAAGATGTAAGTATTGACATAAGGTCAGAGGAATCATCTCCATCCAGCACACTTAGGAGAGGTATCCTCCATCCTGTTTGTGGATGGAGCTCTCAGCTCCTTTGCCTGTATCTGGGTGCACTCTCCGCAGTTGTCTCTCCACTCTGGGTATCACTTGCCAGCCTCTCTACCCCAGCTCTATGTAACTCCTTGTCCCTATCCTATGTACCTATTTTTTTCTCAAACATTTCTCACGGGACATGATAAGGTTCAAAATAATGGTTGTATTTGTATTTTTATTATTACTCGTTAACAACATACTGTATTCCTGATTTTGTAATCATCTATGAGTTGATTTGGGGCTAGCAGATTCTCTCACAAAAGATGTTCCTCCAGAAGAAAGGCAGAGAATGGAAGAGGAATAGCAAATAGCAAACATGTGCAGTTGTTCATACGTCTCACAACTTCATTCCCAAACTTCATTATCACCCTGAATCAAATAATGAAGGTCAGGATTGATAGTTTCAATAACTTCCTTCAAGGTCTTTGCTTAGCAATTCCCATGGGGATGGGGGACAGAAGTAATGTAATGCTTGACTAATACTTTGAAAGCTAGTATTACAGGGCACACACTTTTAATGAAAAGTATTTGGGTAGTTTTTTGCCTTATAAATAAAAGATGCAATCTTTGTATTTGCTGTAAATCTGATCTGTTTCTGTGGAAAATTGGGCCCTTGTAAAAACCAAATCAGCAGAAAGGGAAATGGAGAGGTAATGACTTTGTCATTTATCAAATCTGCATTTATTTTTGGCACAGTTGATGCTAAGAATCTCAGAAATATTTTTTTTGACTCTGAGTCTGACCTCACCTCACTGTCTGCTACTATGTTTCCTGAAGCTTTATGCTTCCTCACAATAAGATGGAATTATTATTTCAGCTTTGGGGAATAGGGACAGAAAGAGACAGAAAAGATGGGGAGAAACAGCAAATAAAATTGGGGTTTGAACAGAAGCAATTATGTAGAAATGTGTTACTAAACTTTCCCAAAATGTATCAGAATTGAGCTGATGTGTTAAAATGAAATCTGTGGTGTAATAAGCATAACTTTTTTCCAGCAGAATTCAAATCATAGGTCTTCAGCTTACAAAGATGCTAAATTACATTTAGTCCACTCACCCTAATCCCCTCCATCTCACAGTCATTTAAGCCTGAGCATGGATTTCTCATGAGGAAAATCACTACCTCTTGAGGCAGTTCCCACTGAGGGTCCACCCTGTCTGGGAATTTCTAGTTAACAGGATGCTGTGGTCTTGAATGCTTGCATCTGCCCAAACTGAGAAATTGAAATTCTCACTCCCAAGAGAACAGTATTGGGAGGAGGGACTTTTGGGATAGGTCATGAGAGTAGAGGCTCCATGATTGGGATTGATGCCATTGTGAAAGAGGCACAGGGAGGCTCTTCCTACTGCACCAAAGTGAGGTTAGAGTGAGAAGATACATCTATGAACCAGGAAGTGAGCCCTCACCAGCCTCTAAATCTACCAGGACCTTGATTTTGGATGCCCATCCTCCAGAACTATAAGAAATGCCATTGTTTTTAAGCCACCCAGTTTACAGTATTTTGTTAGTGCAATACAAATGGACTAACACCCAGGGCTAGCAAGATTTGACAATTAGAAATAGGATTGCTTCCTAACGGAGAAGAATGAAGCTGGAAGCTAGTTTCTGGGAAGTGATGAGTTCTTAACCAGGCCAACTTGATCCTTCCTATTTGGGGCCACAGGAGATATGCCTAAAGCCTTTGCAGAAGACAGCCCTGCAGATATTTGAAGACAAGCTGATCTCCCTCTTCAGTCTTGTTTTATCCTAATATTTCTATGTCTTATTATTGTTCTTCATTTGACATGGAATTAAATATATCTGCTATTCTAGCATTAAACTTTAAAGTTTACCACCTAGAAACAAAATGTTCCATATGAAACCTGGACATCCTTGAGTGATATGGTCTCATCATTTTTCTTTTGAGTTTCTGTAATGCTAATGGTGTAGCCAAATCATATATTAACTATCAGTAAGCACATTATTTGACCCTCAGCGTCTTTATTACCAATTAAAATTTTCAACAATTTTTAAACTTGTTCTAACTAGTTATACATGACAGCAGAATGCAATTTGTTTCATTGTACACAAATGGAGCACAACTTTTTATTTCTCTGGTTGTACACAATGTAGGGTCATACCATTTGTGCAGTCATTCATGTACCTATATACCTAGGGTAATGATGTCCATCTTATTCCACCATCTTTCCTATCCACATGTTCACTTCCCTCCCTTCCCTCCCCTTTGCCTAATCCAAAGTTCCTCCATTGTTCTCATGCACCCTCCCCCCATTATGGATCAGCATCCACTAGTCAGAGAGAACATTCGGCCTTTGGTTTCTTGGGATTGGCTTACAATGCCTAGCATGATATTCTCAAACTCCATTTATTTACCTGCAAATGCCATAATTTTATTCTCTTTTAATGCTGATTAATATTCCATAAGTCCTTTGGTTATAGACAAAGGAGTGGGATAGCTGGATCAAATGGTGGTTCCATTACAAGTTTTCTAAGGAATCTCCATACTGTTTTCCAGGGTGGTTGCACCAATTTACAGTGTCACCAGCAATGTATGAGTGTACCTTTTTCTCCAGATCCTCACCAGTATTTACTGTTGCTTGTATTCTTGATAATTGCCATTCTGACTGGCATGAGATGAAATCTTGAAGAGTAGTTTTGATTTGCATTTTTCTCATTGCTAGAGATGTTGAACATTTTTTCATATGCTTATCTTCTTCTGAGAATTATCTGTTCAGTTCCTTAGCCCATTTGTTGATTGGGTTATTTGGGGTTTTTTGTCGTATTAAGTTTTTTGACTTCTTTATATATCCTAGAAATTAGTACTCTGTCTGATGTGTGCATAGTAAAGATATTCTCCCACTCTGTGGGCTCTCTCTTCACATTATTCAACAAAATTTTTAATGTGTGTTCTTATAAAACTACACCTCTCTTTACTTGTATTTTTCCAGTAAGTGTTTTGGGGCCTTAGTGTACCATGATACACTTATCTCTATTTTTATCACCTTATGTTGCTTCACTCATTAAGATTGGCAGGACCTTTCTTTGAATCTAGTGTTGACTTATAATTAATGTATTATTTTCCCAGATTTATGCAAAGTCTGGATAACATTTTCTCTGTGATTTTATATAAATCCTGTTGCATAGGGCAAGAAACACAAGCTCTGTGATCTCTACTGAGAGAAGAATGGGCACATGGCACGTAAGTGAGGACAGTGAACCAATTACAGGTTTTTCTAGTTACACTGTCACCTAACTCTTGTCAGTTTCCCAGTTTGTGCACAATTTTGAAAGGGATAATATTTTTAGGATGAATATTTCCATTAAAATAATGTCTGGTCCTGGATATAGCTAGCTTCTCACAACAAAATTTTCTTTCATGATGCATTTAGTCTCTAAGATCTCAGAAATGCACTATAAGAAAAATGAATGACAGCTTCTCTGCTGGGGTGTATGTTGAGTGGGAGGCCTGTGTAAATATTAAAATGTGAAAATATGAGACAGGTTTAAGATATAGGCTGAGAAACAATTGATATCTTATTAATTTAGTTTTCCAAGCTATAGTTTTTATGTATTTATTTTATTTTGTCTTAAAGCATTATTATAAATATTATATTTTATTACTTATCTAAATTCTTGTATGGTGTTCTGGATAGAATTGTGTCCCTCTCAAATGCATAGGCCTTTGAGGCCCTACTCCCAGTACCTCAGAATGAGATAGGTCCTTTGAAGAAGTACTTAAGTTAGAATGGGCTGTAATTCCCACTGACTTGTGTATGAGAGAAGGAAATTTGGACATACAAAGAGACACAGGGGATGGGTTGAACAGAGAAAAGACCATATGAGGCTGCAGCAAGAAGGCAGCCATCTGCAAGCAGGGTCAGGAGCCTCAGAAGAGACCTAACCTATCATTACCTTGATCTTGGACTTTCAGCCTCTGGAACAGAAAATAAATTCCTGTTGTTTAAGCCACCCACTCTGTGGCATTTTGTTATGGCAGCCTTAGTAAACTGATCCATGTGGGAAATTTAGGAATTAGAAATAAGGAGAGTGTTGTACTAAAGCCATATAAACCTATCATCTAGTGTCAACAATGATCAATTCATGGAGAAGCTGATTGTATTTATCCTTCCAGCTTTTTTCCACACCTCAATGACAAAGACAATTCTAAAATTGTATCTAAGTTTTTAGCATGTATTTCTAAAAGTAAGTGCTCTTTGAAAACCACAGTACAAATATCACACCTAAAAATTGTCAGTACCTCTTCAGTATAATAAAATACCCAATTTATTGTTCTTATTTCTAATGATCTCCTGTCATAGTATAATATGTAGGGCCCCTCCCTCGCCTTTGACGTCTTCATCCCCACTTGTTTATACTTCCTGTTTATTTGTGGGAAAATCTAGGTAGCTTGTCTTATAGTTTTCACACAATCTAGATTATCCTACAGTATGGCACATTCTTCCAGTCTGTTTATTTTTTTGTAAATTGGTAGATTATGGACTAGCAGTTTGATCAACTTCAGATGTGCTCTTTGTGGAGGCATTTATTATCCAATTATCTCTTTAATAATATTAGAAGTTAATGATCAATTCTCAAAATCCACAGAAGTTCCAAAAAAAATTGTATTGTAACATATTTTCTTATTTCATTAGCTCTAATACTTCAATAAAGAAACACTTCCTTACATATACTATTTAGTTATGAATATTAGTTGGTAATTTGACTATCTGACAAATGCAACAGAACTATATTGCTAAAAATTTGCTTTGAATAAAAGCTTAATGTAAGAGGAGTTAGAGACAATTAAAACATTAAGATATGAAGTAGACATTCTGACTCTAATTGTTTGTGTGGCATCATAATGTATGCTTTGTTTAAAACCGTTACTTCATACCAGCTCCCAGCAAATAACAGGATGATTCAGAAGTTCATCACATTGACTTTTCTTGGGGGGAAAAAATCACATTCTCAGATTTTATCCATTTACATTGCTTTCACCTGGTAATTGGAATTATCACCATCGATAGCACTTATGTTTCCTATTCTTTCTGACTGCTCTTGTATTATCAGAATAATGACATTTTTTACATCTGCAGTCAAGTTTCTTGCTAAAATATCTCAGAGGATCTCACCCATGTTGCAAATGAAATACTAAAAAGTCTAGCACTCTTATTTTGTCTTGGAATTTGATACCATTTGATTCTTTTAGTTCAGTTTCCCCCTCTAGTTTTGAGCAAGACCTCAAAACTTTCTTCACTAGCCTGCTAATGTGTACCTTAGTAAAGAAGAGTAAGTAAATTATACTCAACTTCTCTGAACTTAATGCAAACAGCAATCTAATATATATCATAAAGACTATAGGGAATAAAATTGTACTGTATATGGATTAATACTAAATGAGTATATTTTAGCTGCTATTGCCAAAAAGACAAAGAAAAAAGGTAACTGTATGATGATAGATAAGTTCAACTGTTTCACTATAGTAACCTTTGTATTAACTATATGTGTCCCATAAAGTCATATTGTATACCTTAAATATGTAGCAGAGTAAAATTTATTTAAAAATATTCTTCTTATTTATGAAAAATAAAACAATGCAATCACAATTAAACATAAATTGTATTAATAGGAAGATCAAATATGAATCTTTAGACTTTTAAAAACATTAACTAATTCAGCAGGCTTTCTATGTCTGAGTAATGTTAAGGAGACTCCTGGTAGAAAGTTAATCTATCCTAATCCAGACAGTGGAGAGTCACATGACTAGACTATTATTCATAACACAGGACTCTAAGAATGTGTTTTTGATTATTAAGTTTAGTTTTTATTTCCACATTTTAGAGAGAATAAGAGAAATGAATGGATTCAAAGGAAAACAATAATACTAAATAGAAATATAACCTAAATAAAGAAGGTAAAAGTTATTTATTCCTGAGAAAAGAACCAGAGGAAGTAAAGCTTTCCTCAGTGTTACTTTTGAGGGTTAACAAGGAGGTCTTTAGACCTGTCCTCTACTTTCCGTACACGTGGTTTTGAGCTGGGAGCCAAGCTGCCTTGGGGAGCCTCAAAGTATACCAGGAAGTCCTTGAATAACTTAGTTTACCAGTTATTGTCTAAAATGGCATTATATAGCTTACAAAAATATGCTACAGATTTTCAAGCATATATAGATGTCGTTGGGAATAGTAAAATATAAACTTTCTCAGAAGTGTTATTAAGAATGGTGCTGAGAAAATTGGATGTCCATTTGTAGAGGATGGAAACTTGGCCTCTGTCTCTTACCCTATATAACACTCAACTCAAAATAGATCAAATACCTAAAAGTAAGATCTGAAACTACAAAGAAGAAAGCAGAGAGAGATATGGGAAATGACTTTTCTGGATATGGCCCCAAAAGCATACTAAACAAAATTAAAATAGGCAAGTAGAATTACAGATAATCTATGGAATGGAAGAAAGTATTTGTCAACTGTTAATTAAACAAAGGATTAATATCCAGAATATAAAAGGAACTCAAAAAGGTTAACAACAAAAGAAGACCCCCAAACAATCCAAAAATGGGCAAATAATCTGAATAGACACTTCTCAAAAGAAGTACAGATGGGTAACAAATAACATGAAAAAATGTTCAGTATCATTAGCTATGAGAGAAATGCAAATCAAAACTGCAATAAATATATCATCTCACCCCAGTTAGAATGGCTGTTGTCAAAACAACAAATAACAAATGCTAATGAGGATGTGGAGCAAAAGGAGTTTTCACACACTTTTGGTGGGAATGTTAATCAGTGCAACCATTATGGGAACACTAGGGAGGGTCCTCAGGAAAATAAAAATAGACCACTTCTAGGTATATATCTAAAGAGAATGAAATCAGCATAGAGAAGAAATACTGCATACTTACTGTGGCACTGTTCACAATATCTAAACTATGGAATCAACCTCAGTGCCCATCAACAGAAGAATGGATAAATAAAATGAGATATATATACACACACACACACAACTGAATATTATTCAGCCATAAAGAAGAATTAAATCCCATCATTTGCAACAAAATGGATGAAACCAGAGGACGATATGTTAAGTAAAATAAGCAAGACATAAAAAAAACAAGTACTGCGTGTTCTCTCATATGTGGAAGCTAGTAAGTGTTGGCCTGAATGTAGAATGATTATTAGAGGTTGGGAAGGGGTAAAGGGATGAATAAGCAAAGGCTGAATCAGTGCATGCTGTATGCATCTGTTGAAATATCACATTTCATGAATATGTAAAACTTATGCATGTTAATAAAAATAAAGCATTAGAAAGTTATTCAATTCATAGTTTATTTTGTATTATGTATTTTTTTAGCTTGGGGGAATGGTTCTGAATTTCCCTGCAACTTAAAGAAGTCCTTATACTTAAGGTGGATAACTACTGATAAGGAACAAGAATGACAGTTTGCTCTCAGCTTCATTGCCAGGTGAAATGATGCAGGTGACAGAGTAAGCTGGACCAAATCTGCAGATGCCTGGAGATTTGCCGTGCATCATATTGTGCTTACAGTACATTGTGTAAGTGGAAGAGTCCTGAGAGCAGCTGCCACATGCTTCTGCCACTGACTGTACCCAAAACACCTGACTGCCAAACCCCACTCTGCCACACCCAGAGTCCAAGAGAAAGAATGGAAAGGACTGTAGCACTTCACCACATTTCTTGCTTTGCTTTTCTTCCATTCAAGAAGACTGAAGTAGAAAGTGAAAAATGGAGTAACAAATTGGTCACAGATCTATAGGGTTTCTCTCATCTCACGTGAGCCACATCTGAGCCATCATGGTGGCTCTTTCTAAGAAGCAGAAATACCCTTGTGGCTCTTCTCAGTAGTGTTCCAGGCATTATCGTTAACTGACAGGAGTTGGCATTATCATCTGAAACCATTTTGGCATCCCTGATCCAGAGATTGCATTAAGAATATAGAGGATATGGGGCTGGGGCTGTAGCTCAATGGTAGAACGCTTGCCTAGCATGCGTGAGGCACTGGGTTCGATCCTCAGCACCACATATAAATAATAAATGAATAAAGATCCATTAACAACTAAAAAAAAATTTAAAAAAAGAATATAGAGGATAATTGATCACATCATAGACCTAATTAGGAAGGGTCAAATGTCTACTCGTTACATTAGCTAAAAGGCAAGAAAAACAAGACTGCATGCACCAGAGGAGGAACTGTGATTGAACAGTGCCTGAGAAGATGTGTAATTTCTATCTCAGGAGATCCTCCAAAACAGAATAACATCCTTGACTTAGATGCAGCACCACCTGAAGGCAGGAACCTGATTTAAACAGCTTCTCTATTTTATGATTTTCGTGGTGCTTTGGCTTTATAAACTGTTTTAGTCCTCTTTATTTTGATGGAGACCATCAGAGCTTTACTTTGGTAGTTTACTGTTGACTTTTATTATTATTGTTTTTCTCCTGACTGATTGATTCTCTGGCATCACTGTACAATTTGTAAACAAATAAGAAGCTTGTGTGCAGGAGGATGTTGCATTTCTCCTATTTTTTAAGAGGCAGAAATCAAACTCTGTGAACTGCTCTTTTAGTTACTGGATTTTGGTAAAATTTTAGCAAGCTATTGCAGAATATTGTTGATTATGTTTTCCAGTTCAAAAAGGCTCCTGAAAAATTAATCAGATTAATTGAAGCATTAAGAATCTTCTGAATAAAGTATTACAGAGCTAGCAGTAAATTAACTTTTCACAGTTTTTCTCAAATACTTATTCTAGAAATTGACACTTTAATTCTGTTGCATTAATCCCAGATTATCCTATTAATTTTATGAGTTTGTTGGTTTATAAAACAAAAGTTGCAAGATACATATTATTTTATAATTCTAAATATTAGCTGTGTTTGCTTCCCTCTATTTGCTCTTTACAACAGTAAACCGAATTTTTAAATTAGCCTATCTCAAGGATACTAAAATAATTGGGAGTCAGTAAATTGTGGATTAGCTGCATGGCTTGTTTATAGGTGGCTGGATATATTTAACACGTTTTAAAAAGTCAATTACTTTTTAAGTTTTGAAATTTCACTCTTGATATTTTATTCACATCTAGGTAAAAGGGCAATTTGAAAACTTTTGTTAAGACGCATTAACACAAATATCAGTTATTAAAGCTCAATATTAAAAACATCAGTAATCACATACCACTTTATTTGTGAAGGCCAACCTAAAACTATGAATAATAATTATTATTGGTTTTATCATTTCTTGCAAGAGTAGGCCAGACAAGAATTTTTATAAATACAAACTCAGCCTGTTGCCTGCAGATGCAGTTTGGAAAATGTCAGTACGTATGCACCTTCCAATGTCAGTCATCACTATCATTTTGTAATAATGTGGATTTTGAAGGAAAAAAAAGAGCAGTGGTATAAAACTATGGATTGAGTAATGCATAAATGATAAGAGAAACTGATGTGATGTATTTCCTTCCATTGCCATCCTTCTGGCCTTCTTACCTATCTGCTTGCTGAAACACCTACTTAAACCTCCAGAATTTACTCCATAAAAAATTTGTTTTAATACCACAAGAAGCACTAATACAAGTTGTGCATGTTGGAATTGCTTTTATTTGAATGAAAATAGTTGAGATTCCATTGGTACTTGTCAAAAACTATTTCTAAACCCCACCTCCAGTAACTCTGATTTCTTTACCCTGATAACTCCCTCAAATATTGTCATGTCTTTTATTAGACCTGGTTTTCAGATGGTTTGGGTACTGAATTTTCCATTTCTGCCTTTAATAGGCAATACTTCTTTAGGAGTATTTAGTCCCATAAGAAAATGGTAAGCACTGTGTGCCAGCTACTGTAAATAAGATGCTGTGAATAGCCTCGGTCTTCAAGAATTTCACTATGCAGAGAGGAAAACAGAGTAAATAAGAGCATAATGTGTAAGTATTTAGGAGGTGGTGTGATCACGGAGCAGGAGGGAGAAGATCATTGTGCCCTTGAGGAACACGTGCTAATGTTTTAACAACCTACTGGTTTTCCCACTCTTAAAATGTTTGTGTTGGGGATCATGGTGGATGCTCATCTTGTAAGTTAACTGTGTTGTATTAACTATTTTAGTTAATGTTTTCTGGGAGAAACATTATGTCACCTTTGTTTTATCTCAAACAGCAAATTAGTGAGGAATTTTGTCAGGAATAGCAGCAGCAACATTTTTTGAGGGCTTGTTAGGTGCAGGACACTAAGCTCTGTGTTAAAGATGCACCAAGAATAAAGCATTGTTCTTCCTTTGGAAAGGTGTGGTCTTCCTGAGGAAGTGATATTTTTAGAAAGGGGACAAATACAATACAGCAGCAAGTTAAATTTCCACAGGATTCTGTTGTATTCCCTACTCCCATTGTTTTTTATTGTGGTAAAATCCACACCATGTAACATTTACCATCTTCACCACTGTTCAGTGTGCAGCTCAGTGGTATCAAGGATGTACGTAGTGTTGTCTAACCATCACCACAGCCATCTCCGGGACTTTTCATCTCTCAAGATTGAAATTGTGCCCATACAATAACAACTCCCCATGTTCTCTTCCTTCATCCCCTGGAAACCACCATTCTGCAGAAAGTACAAGTCTCTAAAATTTGGCGAGTCTAAATCCCCTCATAAATAGAATCATCCAGCGTGTGTCTCTTTATGACTGGTTTATTTCACTTAACATAGTATCCTCGGGGTTCGTCTGTGTTGTAGCACATGTCAGCACGTTCTTTTTGAGGTTAAATAGTAATCTGTTGTGTGCATGTGACATATTTTACTTATCCATTTATCTGACATATCTAGCTTATCCATTTATCTGCTGCTAATTTCCTAGATTTCTTCCACATTGTACTTATCTTGAATAATGTTGCTCTGAAGAGGGTGTACACATATGTCTTGGAAATTGGTGTGTGTGTGTGTGTGTATCAATTTTAAGTGTATTGTTATTAACTCTAGTCACCATGACATACAGTAGAGCTCTTGAACATATTCCTCGTGTTGAATTGAAGTTTTGTTTCCTTAGATCAATGTCTTTCCAAATCCTTCTTCCACCACCTACATAGCCTCTTATAACCACCGTTTTACTCTTTGTGACCTCATCTTCTATCATCCAGTCTTTCTGTGCCTGGCTTATTTTACTGAATGTAATGCCCTCCCATTTCATCCATGTTGCTGTGAATGACAGGATTTGTTTCTTTCTTTAAGTCAGGATAGCACTCCATTGTGTATATATACATTTTCTTAATCTGTTCCTGTGTTGGTAGACATTTAGGTTGTTTTCATCTTAGCTATTGTGAATAATGCTACAATATACTTGAGAGTGCAGATAGCTTTGTAACATACCAATTTCATTTCCTTTGGATATCTATTCAGAAGTGGGATTGCTAAATTGGGGTGGGTTTATTTTTAATTTTTTGAGGCACCTTCATACTAATTTCCATAATGGTTGTACAAATGTGCATTCCCATCAGTGGTGTACTGGGTTTCCTTTTTCACGCATCCCCACCAACACTTGTTAGCATTCATATTTTTGATATTAGTTTTCTTACAGCTATGGGGTTATATGTTGTTGTGGGTTTGATTTGCATTTCCTTGATGGTTACTCATGTTGAACATTTTTTGCATATACCCATTGGCCATTAATGTCTTCTTTTGAAAATTGGGATCCTGCTTTAATTCTTTTGAGTATATACTCAAAAATGAAATTGCTGCCCCTTCCTTTTTTTTGATCAAACCCAGTTGCTGCTGCTATTCCTGACAAAAGACTTCATTAATGTGTTGCATGTGATAAAACATGCTAGGCGAGCTCTCTACTAGAGATCCCCAGCCCCAGCCCTGCTAATTATTACTAATTTTTTTGTGGAGTCACCATACACCTTTCTACATACCATTTACATTCCCTCGGCAGTGCTCAGGGGTTTCAATGTCTCTACGTCCTTACAGACAGTTTTTCAGGTTCTTTCTTTGATAGTAGCTATACTAATGGGTGTGAAATTGTATCTCATTGTTTTCATTTACATTTCCCTAATGATTCATGAAGTTGCCTATCTTTTAATGTGTTTATCGGCCATTTGCATACTTTCTTTGGAGAAGTGTCTACTGAAGTCTTTTTTTTTTTTTTTTTCTGAACTGTGTTTTTGTGGAGCTTTTGGAGTTCCTCATATTCTGGATATTTGTCCATTACCATTGATGATTGCAAATCTTCTCTTTCAATGGATTGCCTTTTTACTCTGTTTTTGGTTTTGTTTTGTTTTGTTTTTTTTAAACCAGGAATTGAACTTAGAGGCACATGAGCACTGAGCCACATCCCTAGCCCTATTTTTTGTTTTATTTAGAGACAGGGTCTCACCCCCACTTTTGGTGGGGCTGGCTTTGCATTCATAATCCTCTTGCTGAGCAGCTGGGATTATAGGTGTTTATTTCTGCGCTTGGCTCTTACTCTGTTGAAAGTGTGTGTGTGTTTTTTTTTTGGGGGGGGGGTTTGGTTTGTTTTTTCATGAAGTTCAATTTGTCTGTTCTTTATTTTGTCTATGCCTTTGATATGATATCCAAGAAACAGTTGCCAAATCCAGTGTTATAAAGTTTTTGCCCTATGTTTTCTTCCAACACTTACATAGTCTTGCAACTTACATTTAGATTGTGAACCATTTTAATTATTTTTGTGTACGATGTTAAGGGCCCAATTTTATTCTTTTGCATGTGGATACCAAGTTTTCCCAGTATCATTTGTTAAAAAGACCTTTTCACTGTTGAATGGTATTGACACCTTGTAATAAGTCCTGCAACATATAAACCTGATATGTCTTTCTATTTGTTTTTCTCCTTCAGTTTATTTCAGAAGTGTTTTGTAGTTTCATTGTTCAAGTCCTTTGCCTTTTTGGTTAAGTCATTTTATTCTTTTTGGTTCAGTTATAAATATTCAATTGTCTAATTTTCTTTGGGGCTGTTCATTGTTACCATATAGAAAATAGAACTGATTTTTGTGCATTCACTGTCTTCTACTACTTTGCTGATTTTGTTGATTACTTCTAACAGGTTGTGTGTGTGTGCATGTGGCATTTTTAGGGTATTTTCCATATAAGATTGTATCAGTTTTAAACAGAGACAATTCTACTACTTTTCCAATTATTCTTTTTCTTGCCTAATTGCTCTAGCTGGGTCTTCTAGTACTTATAAATAGAAATGGTAAAAGATAGCATCTTTGCTCTGTTCCTTTCTTAGAGAAAAAACTTTTAGCCTTTCACCATTATTATGATATTTACTGTGGATATTTCATATATGACTACTATATTGAGGTAATTTCTACCTAATCCTAGTTTGCTGAATGTTTTTATAATGAAAAGTTGATTTTTGTCAACCATGCAGGTTTTTTTTTCTTCATTCTCTTATAGTGGTATATTACATTGATTTTTTTTTTTTAATCTTAAACCAGGAATAAATCCAACTTGGTCATGGTGTATAATCCTTTTTTGTTGTTGTTGAGAATTTTTGCATCAGTCTCATAAAGAATATTGATTTGTAGTTTTCTTTTGTTGTAGTTTTTTTTTTTTTTTTTTCTGACTCTGATATAGGAGTAATGCCAGCTTCATAGAATGAGTTAAGGAGGAGGGTTTCTACCTCTTCTATTTTTTCTTGTTGTTGTTGTTTTTAAAGTTTGAGGATTGATGTTAGTTTTTATTGAACATTTGGTAGAATTCACTGGTGAAACCATCAGTCCCAGGGCATTTCTTTACTGGGAGATTTTTGATTACTGACTCAATGTCCTTATTAGTTACAGGACTATTCAGATTTCCTGTTTATTCGTGGTTTATTCCTGGTAGATTTTGTTTCTAGAAATTTGGCTGTTGCATCTAAGTCATCCAGTTTGTAGTGTGTAATTACTCACAGTACTGTCTGTTCTGAAGTCCTTTATTTCTGTAGAATTGGTGGTAATATTCCCAGTTTCATTTCTGGTTTTGTTAATTTGAATCTTCTCTCCTTGTTTTTAAGTCCATCAGCAAAGGTTTATCAATTTTTTTTATCTTTTGAAAAACTAAATTTTGACTTTGTCATTTTTATCTATTATTTATTCTCTACTTCATTTATCTCTGCTCTAATTGTGTGTATGTGTGTACTGGGGATTGAACCCAGGGCCTTATGCATGCTAGGCAATTGCTTATCACTAGGCTGTATATCTCAAAACCTTTTAATGTTTTTTTTGAGACATGATTTTGGTTAAGTTGTGCAGTCTGGCCTTGAGCTTGCAGTCCTCTTGCCTGAGCCTCCCAAGTAGCTGAGATTATAGACCTGTACCACCACACCTGGCTACTACTCTAGTCTATCTTTCATTTTTTTCTTTCTAACAGCTTTGCATTTGCTTTCTTCTTTTTTTTTAAGTTTATTACATTGTAAAGTTAGGTTTCTAAATTTGAGATTTTCTTTCTTTCTTTTTTTTAATTTTAGCATTTGTAGCTATAAATGCCTCCCACAGCACTGCTTTTAATGTGTTCCATAAGTTATTGGTGTGGTATGTTTTTGTTTTCATTCAACTTTAAGTATTTTGTAATTTCCCTGTGATATCTTCCTTGATTACTTAGGTGGTTTAATGGTATATTGTATAATTTAAATCTGTGGATTTTCCAATATTTGGGTTTTTTTCACAAATTTATTCATTTATTTTCTTCCTTGGGATGGGTTCTGGTTTTGTTATGCAGGTGGGTCTCAAACTCCTGAACTCAAGAGTCTGAGTCCAGACTTTCTGCATCAGCCTTTCTAGTGCTGAGACTACATTTTACTGTGATCGGAGAAGATGCTTTCTGTTTTATCTGTTTGTTTATTTTCAGCTGGATGGTTTATTATGTTTAAATCTGAGGAAGTTTCTGTAGCTGAGCATAACAGGCTGGGAAAAGAAACATGAAATGAACAGGGAAACAAGTGTGGAGAACAGATAAGAGAAACCTTGAAAGCATTGTTAGGGGGTTTGTATTTCATTCTTCATATTGTGGGAAGTCACTGGAAGGGTTAAAAGGAATTATTTAAGTCATATTATTTAACCATATTACTATGACGTCTGTACGGAAGTGGATTGTGAAGAGGCAAGAGGGAAAGCAGAATCCACTGTGAGATGTCCAGGGAATCATTTACAGGTGGAGATGTCAAATAGGCAGGTATGTATTCATGTCTAGAATAATGAGATATATTAGGATGGGCTGTCGTAGTCTGGTTGACTTAAACAATAGACATTTATTTCCTGGCAGTTCTAGAGGCTGGGGAGTCCAAGATAAAAGTGCTGACAAAGATAGATTCACTTTGAGGCCTGTTCTGGAGATTTGTAGGTGGCTGGCACACAGCTGTGCGCTCTTAGGAGCCCTTTTCTTGTGCACATATATGTTGGGGGTGTGTGTGCAAACTCACTGGTATTGCTTCTTGAGATGGTGAAAATAATGTTTTCAACACTAAAATTAATACCCAATGGTATTTCTATTTAAATTTGCTACATGGAAACTGACAAAGTGATTTATGAGAGGAGATTCATTTTTGTTATGCATAACAGTAATGTTAGCATTACTGTATGCTTTTTATATCTTTTTAAATCTATCAAGTCTTAATTTTTAGATCTGGTCAGTTTATTGTCTTGTTTTAATTCCTGTCTTCTTACTCTTACTTATTTTCTGTCTGGTTTTTCTATCCATATTGAAAATAAGGTATTGAAGTCTCCAACTACTATTATAAAACTGTCTCTCACTTCAATATTGTCAAAGTTTTCTTCGTAGGTGTGTATATGTTTATATTTGTTTTATCTTCTTGCTATATTGAACCTTTCATTAAATATAACATCCTTCATTGTTTATTATAATGATTTTTGAAGTCTGTTTCGTCTGTTATTAGCATAGCCACCCTTACTGTATTTTGGTTACTTCTTGCAAGAAATACCTTGTTTCATCATCTCATTTGCAAATAATTTGTGTCAGACACCATATACTAGGATCATTTTTAACCCATTCTGTTAATCTGTCTTCTGAATGGCGAATTGATTCCATTTATATTTAAAATAATTACTGATAAGCACTTTGGTCATGTTACTAATTGTTTTCTATATGCCTTACAGCTTTTTGTTCCTCATTTCCTACATTACTGTCTTCTTTTGTGTCTAGTTGATTTTTTTGCAGCAAAACATTTAAATTCCTTTCTCATTTCTTATTCTGTATATTGTTCATTCATTTCTTTTGTGGAGATTACATTTAACACACTAAAGTTCTAATTTGAATTTATATCAGCTTAACTTCAAACACATTAAAAGGTCTCCTTAAAAAACTCTTCTACCCTTTTCAGTTGTTAGTATCACAAAATGATACCTTTACACACTGTCTGCAAAAAACATGAAATATTAATCTTTCAATGTATTAGTCTCTTAAACTCTGCGGAGAAAAAAGTGTAGTTTTACACAATTGCAACAATAGTACTAGCTTTTATAATTCCCATGTATTTACCTTTAATGATATCTATATTTCTTTATATAGTTTCTAGTTATTGTCAAGTATCCTTTTATTTCAACCTGCAGGATTCTCAGTAGCTCCCATTAGCATTTCTTGTAGAACAGGTCTAGTGGTAATGAAGTCTCTCAGCTTTTGTTTATTTATTTATAAATGTCTTAATTTCTCTCTCACTTTTGAAGGAATTCATTTTTCATTTTTGCAGATATAGGATTCTTTGTTGGTAGTTTATTTTCTTTGAGCAACTTTGAATACTGGCTCACTACTTTCTGACCTCTAAAGTTTCTGATGAGAAATCTGCTGATAACCTTATTGAGAATCCCTTGTATGAAATGGATTATTTTTCTTTTTCTGCTTTCAAAATTCTTTTTCTCTTCACCTTTCAGTAGTTTGATTATAATGTGTCTTGATCTGACTCTCTTTGACTTGACCCTACTTGGAGTTGTTTAAGCTACTTGGATGTTTATATTTATGTTTTTAATCAAATGTGGTACATTTCAGCCATTGTTTCTTTAAGTAATCTCTGTCTACTAATTTTGTTTCTTCTCCCTCGGTTATTTTGACAATATGTATGTTGGTCTCCTTGATAGGATCTCCTTGGTCCCTTAGACTATGTTCTCTTTTCTTCAATTGTTCTTTCTATTATCTTTTCTTCAAGTTTTGATTCCTTGGCCTGTTCAAATTTGCACTTGAATTCCTTCAGTGAATTTTTTCAGTTCACATATTGTATTTTTTGCTCCAGAATTTCTTTTTGATTTTTTAAAGTCTTCTACTTCTTTATCGATATTCTACTCCATTTTTATATTATTTTCCTGACATTTCCCATGATTTCCTTTAGTTTTTTATTTATTTTTAACATTTTTAAGATGGTCATTTTAAAGTATTTGTATGGTATACCTGTCATCATGTCTTTTTCAGGGAGTTTCTGTTGGTTTATTTTTTCTTTTGAATGAGCTGTACTTCCCTCAAATACCTTGTGTATTTTTTCCTGTCACTGAAAGCTGTACATTTGAATCTGATAATGTTGTAGTTCTGGAAATTAGATTCTCACTATTCCCTCCTAAAGTTTGCTGTTTTTGTTTTTCTAAATTATTGTAGGCAATCTCTGTGCAGCCTGAGGGATGAACTCCAGAATTCCAGGACAGTTATATTAGATTCTGTTAGTTCAGTTTTTGTCTAGGTGGTGAAACAGATTTCTGGTGTCTCTTACTCTGTTGTCTTCCCAGAATCCTCCAGGCTCTTTGGTTTTTAAAGTGCCTTCACATTTAATCTGTAATAATGTTAATCCTGTAAAACAAGTTATTATAATCTCTTACTTTATAGGTAATACAATTTAGTGGCTTGCCCACTACAACTAATGTGTGATAGTACCAGCACTCATATCCATGTCTTTTTACTCTGTAGCACCCCTGCCTTGATGTAGTAAAGACTAAATGGTTAATGTGGAAATCAGGGAAGCAGAGCCTCAGATCCAAAGTAGGACACCAGGATCTGCTGTGCAGAGAAGTGAAGTCTGAGGTGGACTAAAACCAAATATTGAGCAAAGAGCAGAAACTGAGAGTTGGAACTCAAGGCAGAATACAAAGGAGAATTTAGGGCAAGAGGAGCTTGGAATTCTGTATGGAGACAAGACCAGAAGAAATTTGTGAGGTTTGTTTCAGTTGAGCCCAACAAGCATGTCCATTTTGAAGGCTGGGTTCTTCCTCTACTTGTCTTAAAAGTACATAGCATTCTGAGCCTGAATTTTAGCAGGAATGAGAAGGTCACTTATTTATATTTTACATGAATTACACAACCATATGTTAAAGTATTTCAGTGGTGACACTATTTTATGTATTTCTAGGTTTGCTTTTCAGAACACATTTTCGAAATTTAGACATTGATGAAAATGTTCTGTATCCACCACATTTCAAGAGCTTAGTAGCCACATGGCCTTATGGTTAGTGGTTACTATATTGGATAAATCAGCAAACATGGATTCTCTTTGTCTAAAAAAAGAGGAAAAAAAAGCTTTTTCAAGTAGTACATGCACATGTAAAAATACTCAAAATATTCAAAAAAGTGAAAAGTAAAAGTGTTTTCCCCTGAGTTCTCTTACCTTCCTTTTTTTTTCCCTCTAAAGATATCTACTATTAAAATTTTCTTTTGTATATCAAGTGCATATATGAATGTGCAACAATGAATTCCACTATCAGATATCATTATAATGCACTAATAAAAGAAACTTTCTTTTGCATCTCTTCAGGAAAAGTATATTCATAACAATTTTATATGTATTCGTTTTATATGTGCGTGTGTGTGCACGCACATATACATACACACATATACGTGCTGGGGATTGAACCCATGAGTGCTTTACCACAGAATAACATTCCAGTACTTTTTATTTTTCATTTTGAGACAGCATCTCACTTAGTTGCCCAGTCTGGCCTAAATTTGCGATCCTCCTGCCTCAGCCTCCCAAGTTTCTGGGCTTTATGGGAATGCTCCATGATGCCCAATTTGTATATGCTTTTATAAGTTACAAAAGTTGATTATGTTAGGAGTACTGTTTTATATCTTGTTTCAAAAATTTAAACTGTATCTTGAAGCTTTTGGTGCAGTACTACATGTACGTCTACCTTCTTCTTATTAAAGGCTGCCCAGTGTTCCATTGTTGGGAAACAAAACTTATCAGTTCTCTATTCATAGGCTTTTATATTATTTCTAGTTTTTTTCCCAAACAATGCTATAATATATTCCTAACCATACACTTGCTAGATCAAAGGATAAGAGCACAGCTTCTTAAAGAGGACTCTACAGTGGTCTTCTGTGATGCATGGTGTTTCTAAGCAAGGAGAGTATATAGTTTGGGTCTAGCATAGGGCAAAAATAATAAAGATTGGAAAGAAAAAGAACCAGAGATAACAAAAGGTAAAGAAACTCTGGCTGTGTGATGGGAATAATAAATATTTGTATCAATAATTTTAAAAGTGGCCTTTAAAGTTTAATTAGTACATTCCTTCCTGCGAATACTTAAGAATAATATTTTAAATGTCAATATGCTTTATTCTAACTTTAATACAAAATTATAACTGCTGTTGTCTTTAGTTTTATTGTAAAGATAGTATCATTTATTGCAGATAATTTGAAAAGGTGAAAATGTATAAAAAACATTTCATTCCTAACATCACTACTTAGAGATAACCAGCATTAAATATGAATCTCTTATTTTTGCCTGTGTATTAGTTTTTACACAGCTGAGATCATATTGTGTATACATGTGTTTATATCCAAACTTTCCTTCACTTATCATCTTGATAATGTTGATTTTATTTTAGTTTTTCATTATTCTTTGCCTGCTTTCTTTGTTTTAGGTAACAGAAATCTAATGTCATTTTGGAATGAATTTGGATACCAACATAGCAAGGACATGGAGACATCTTTAGATTCTCTTCAGTATCAAAGAAGACAAGCCATGGCCATTCCATTCATGGTACAGTGTGGTATGTATTTAATTCCATTCTAAATAGTAAATATTAATGAATATCTAAATATGCAAGTCATGGTGTTAAGAAATGGTGGATTAGGGAGACAAAGATGGGTAAGCCATGGTATTTTCTTTCTAGACTGTAACCTCTAGAAGAGAGGTTAAAATAATTGTAGTAAGGGAAAATCAGGTAAGTTAGACATGGGTCTTGGACCTCAACTAGATCAAGCTAGACAACACCATTGTCTTGCTGCCCTTAGCTCCAAGAATTCTCCCTGGCTGGGAGCTTCCTCCTCCTCTATAGACAGGAATTAGTATCAGGTATACACTTCAGCTAAAATATTTATGGTGGAGTCATAGAAGCAGCCATTTTTCTATTTTTAATATGTAGTACTGAGTCTAATACATAACAAGAATTTTGTAATTGGGAGCTGAATGCATAAATAATTACTAAATAATCAAAGACAAAAATATTATGTTGGATAATGTTAGAGGGCCTTGAGTTCAAGGATGAGTTTTGACTTTGGGAGCAATAGAGAGGTATTGGGAAATTTTCAATAGAAGAATAACATCATTGAGTCATTGAGCACTTGGTCTGCTTTCTAGCTATGAACAAAGGGTTATAGAATTGAGGACAGTTTACTTTCTTTGGCAAATAGTCCAATAGAGAAAACAGACAAGCAAACGTCCCCAACCCTTTGCCTGGGAGAATTCCAAGGTGGACCCAACTAGCAAGGTGGAACTTGTATGTAAGTCACCTCAGCAAAGGGTGATTTGTGGAGGGCCAGGTGAAGGGAGGAGTCAGACCTCTGAGGATCCTACTATTGCAATCTAAGATCTATATGAGAAATTGTAAATGTCTGAACTAGTGTGTGGCAGTGAGACTTTAGAGAAACACATGAGACAGATATTTAGAAGCTCTGATTGAGGAAATCAATGACAGTATCTGACAATCTATCAGATAATAATAATGGCTAACAATTACTTTATAGTTTTGATGTGTGCCAGGTATTGTCAGAATCTTAACTGTAGTACCTGAGAGCTGGATGTAACAGGGAAAAATATTTGGCCTCTCAAAGGCTCAGTTTCTTCATTTATAGAATGAGACTAGTACTGGTAGCTACAATGTGGAGGTGTTGTGAAAATATTATGCATTAGTAAGTGTGAAGTTTATTAAGTCCTTAGGAAGGTCTCTAGCAATGTCAACTTTTAACATCATCATCATCATCATCATCATCATGCTATTTCACGCTTAATAACCATTTTTAGATAAGTGCTAATATAATCTCTTTTTATAGGCCACCATACTGAAACATAGAGAAGTTAAGTCATTTGTCCAAGATCATAGAGGTAGTAAGAAGTGGAGCTGTTCAGGTTTTAAACCACCATGCAAACTGTCTCTACCATAGATGAACAGAGACAGGTTATTTACCCAATAGCAAGTAGCACTGTGTCAAAAGGGAATCCAGGGTTAGATTCAAGTGTAACCTAGAGAAAGCGATATACCCTGGGCTTAAAGGCCAAGAGGTACTGTTAAGGGAAATGGACAATCAGAAACTGCAGACTGAGACTAGAATAAGAACAAAGGAAAGTAGAGAAGAATAAAATGCATAAAGGACTTAGAGACTTGATTTTTCTTTGTTAGTCATGTGGTTGGCGACAGCAAGTGGTAGTGTCAACAGATGAGGAATAGGCCAGAGAAAATGGGAGAGTCAGGGTCACTGGGATTCATAATATGGTTTAGGAAGAGGTAGAGTGGAATCTATTAAGGCTCTTCTGGCTAAAAGCAGAATCCAACCAGAAAGAACTGAAGCCATAGTATTAATAGTAACAGCTATATTTCTTAATAGGTTCCTAAAGTAACTCATAGAATTTATCAAGCAAAATGGTGTGAGATGAAGTATTCTTTACTTTGGTAGATGCAAACCGACAGATTTCTGTGATAGATTTATTTCTGATGTGTTCACTTGTCTGTGTGATTTTGTTTTGCTTATCAGATCTTTGCCTTAAATGGAGAGTCTTGCCTTCCTCTACTAACTATCAGGAAAAAGAATTTCATGACATGTGGATTTGTGCTAATAATCCTAACCTCTTGGAAAACAGGTAGTTTTTGATAGTTTTCTAAAAATTCTTTGTCCCTGTTTATTTCCTAAAGTCCATATTATGAAACTGGAAAATGTCAGCTATGGATAGGTTTTAGTTTAGTGCCTGGTCTCTCTGAACTCTTTCTAGCTCCTTGCTACTTGTGGAAAGATTATTTTGTTAGTGTGCTTTTCCAGTGGAGGAAAGAGATCTGGATGTGGTAATCTGCAGCTGTTGGGTGTGTAGTTCTGCACTTCCATGGGCAGAGGCTACAACCTCCTGAGTTCTGCCTTCCAGTTCATTGTCACACAGCATACAACCTGATCAGTCTGGCTCAGGGTGTGTATCCAGGGGCATTAAACTGATAGACCATGAGCCTTTCCTTTTTAAGGTATATATTGATTTCATTGCTTCATGCTCTTAGAGGAAGAAGTTGAGACTAAAACAGGAAAAAGACTGATTAAATATTGATGAATGTCAATGTTATTACAAGCCCTTTAGATTAATATTCTTTCCCTAGGGGAAAAAAGAGCTAGTACTCCCCTTTAACAGGGGCACCCCTAATTCAAACATTACTTCCATGCTATCTAAGTCCTTTGACTTAAACATAAGTGGATCAATATTGCTAATATAGACATTAAGGTAATAATTCCTGTTAGGTTATTTTTATCCAGCTCTTAAAAACAGAGCAAAGATTTTTAAACATGGTAAATATTCAGAAACTGCTATTAAACCCTTTCTACCTGGAGTCTCCAGGTTAGTTATATTTACAGACTGAAGGGAAATGTCAGGGGGTACAAGGGCTCTTATATTTCACATGACCTGGGGCTTTTCACTCTCCCTTTCTTGTTTTGAAACATGACCTGTGTTTTCCCAAGTAATATTTGTCACAGAACTGAATACATACAACAGATAGATGCAGAACTGTCCTAGCTGAATGGGAGGCTGGAAACGGAGCACCAGAGGTAGCCACTTCCCATTTCTGTCCCCTACTCTCAGCAGAAGGCTGAGTGCTCCAGGGAACATGACTGTGAGACATACATCTTGTTTCACTTCTTCATTTTAGAAACTTCAGCATTGAAGCCCAAACCTGTAACTAAGAAAGCTTTTCATGAGCCACTGACCAGGATCCTTTGACCATTAACCTGATTTCATTCCTAAGTGGAGGCTTAAATATCTCCTAACAACGCAAGATATTTAAGTTTTAATATTCAGAATAGTTAATAATATTAATCACTTATCATGAGCTAAGAACTTTTCACACATCTAGATTACATCTAGAGTCCAAACTCTGAGGCCAGACTACCCGGGGTTTGACTCCTGGATCCACTGGCTTATGAAACCTGATCAAATGATATAACCTCTCTTCATCTTAGCTTCCTCTTCCTTAGAATGGGGTATAATAAAGAATCTCAGTGCATCTTCTCCAGGTCCAGTGATTCACTTATCTGGACCATCTACTGAAAGTTTCTGGCTTTAGGAACATACCATCAGGATTGAGGCTACTCCCACAGCTTAAACCACATTGCTATAACTTAGACCAGTCTTGGGTGTTGTCAGCCTCAATGAACTGTCCTTTACAGCTTCCTTTATTTATAGTTTACCATGGTCCCTGAATTGGCACATTCTCACCCTTTTCTCTTGCAGAGTAGGAATACCACTGTAGAACTTTGTAGAATAAGTTTCAAAGCTACGTTAATTGTCTCTTATACATCAGAATAACACCACTTATAAAGAGAGGCAAGACACATTTAGTTCTGTTGACAGAAAACTAACAGACTTTAAAAATACAAAATATAAAAATTGTTTATAATTTTTTAAGTTCTTGCTTCTTTAAGTATACCAACATAATATTGACCATCTGTATTTCATTTCTACTGAAAAGATTATGATAAAAGTATTCATAAAGTGGCAGCAGGAGGTTTAGGGGAGATATAAAGAAAAATTTCTTATTTGATTAAATTGTATTCATTTAAAAGTTTTGGGAAATAATGAAATTTCAGGATGCAATACAACCCATACATATTTTTAAAAATCCTTTTCAAAATTACTTTTGAAGTTAATTGAGAGTTAGCACTTCCTGAATGGGGAGCTCATCAGCAGTGGTATCACTAAAATGCCTCCTGGGGGAAAAGAAATTTGTCTGGTGCCCTTAGTCAGTCCTCTATTTCAAGATGGTAGACCCAACCCTGTACCTGCTAAGAGTATGCCCTGAAATATTCCCTGAGTCATATATACTGTTAGATTTGGATAGGTCATGTAAAATAAGTGCATAAAATTGACGAGGAGTAAAGTAAAGCTGTTTATTAGGCAATATTGTATGAGTACAGGGACAGAGTAATGAGGTGAAAAGTGACATTGTCTGTATTTACAGAAAATATAGTTTGTTGTCAGTAGTTAAATTCACTCGTCCCAGACTCAATGGCAATAAAGAGCATTTGCATAAACAATGTCCATGTAACCAGAACTTGGACCAGAAACAGAATAGTTTCTCTTCCATAGTAATTATATGTCATGTCATTTACAAAAGTTCTATGAACTTGACCGGTTTCTCAGAGGAGAAAACAGACATGCCAAGAAAGGTTCAGTGACTGACCCAGGATTCCTCTCTAGAGCTGGACTGGAAGCCAATGTTCCCATGCGGAACCTGTGTGTACTCTTTGTGCCTTACCAGTCTCTCTCAGAGAGCATCCTTTTACATTCCAGGAAGCCCAATTCCATTTAAATACTTCTTAGTGACCAAAATGCACCATTTTACAAATGGCAGTGTTCAGGGTCAATAACCTGGATGGGGTAAAATGGAGCCATTCTTTTTCAAACCACCAAAGCCTCATTTTGTTTTCCACTTTGAGCACAGAGGAAGGCTGTGCATTGTTATCACAGTACCTGAGAAATAGATATCCTACACTTCTATTACGTTCATGCTATGCATTTATCTGCATTGGAAGTAGCAATCATTTTACCAGCAGGGTAAAAATGGTGCCTGTTACTTGGCTGAACCAAAAAAGTCTGAATTTTGAAAAGGATGTTAAAAAACATCTGTGGGTTGTATTGCATATCAAAATTGTGTTACTTTCCAAAAAATTTTAAATGAAGACAATTGAATGAATTTCATTTTAATAAAATACTTGAGGCTTTTCTTTTCTGAATAAAAACTTAACTGTTGCTGCAAGGTTCTTTTCTCAAATGAAATAGAGGCGTATGTAGGTACCACCCTACAGATGTCTTCAAATCCACACTGTGGGTGGCAGTATATATAGTAGTTGTCCCTAGAATTTGTTTACCTAGCACCTTCCTTTGAAAGTAACAGTAATAGCAAACAACATATGTGGGTGGAACTAAGTGCTTTTTCACAGTAGTATCTGAATTTGATTGTTGTTTCTTACTCTTTTCTGTTGGTAGAGGACAATAAAAATATATGCTGCAGCCCTGAAAAACAGAGTAATGGCAGTTTGGATCTGCTCCCTGTTTCAGACAGAAAGCCCTCTTCCTGTTCTCACCACCTCCTCCCTTTCCTAACTTTGACCCTTCCTCCTCTTTCTTTCTTAACCAAGTGAACCTCTCACCTATCAATAATAGAAAACTCCTTAACTTAGAGCTTGACCAAGATCTGACCTCAACATTTTACCCGGTTCCTGCACATTCCCTGCCATGCCCTGAGTCAGAGCTGTACCCACTGGGAGGTGAACTTGCTGTTCATGTCAAGCCTTGGTTCCAAGATGAACAAAATAAAATCTTTTTAATAGTTTGCTAACTCAGTTTCCTAGAATACAGTCACAAAAGCAAATGTAAGGAAGAAAAATGGCCTCAAACCTTCCAAACCATACGTCTCTAAAGTCTTAAGTATTTTTTGTAACCATAATGAGGAAAGTGCTTATCCACATCGAGGGCCTGTTTATTGCCCAGTTACACAGAATTCTATGCCATTCTACGGTATGGAGGCTGGGGGGCAGGGTGATTGCCAAGTGCAGACACTGATGGCTGCAGGGTGTTAGAGAAGATGCTGCAGTCAAGGTCATCAGGGCCATTTGGTGAAAGGTCTCAAGTCTTGGAACACCCCCACCCCTCACCCCACCCAAGCTATCATCGCACACTGCATCACAGCACAGCCATTTGTCTTTTCAGTGATCCTAAGTCACAAAGGATTCATGTGTTTCAGAGGCAGAATAATTTGATATATTTTAGAGAGATATATAGATTTCTACCCTCAATTTTTTTGCGGGGCTGAGGGGAATGTTTGGCAGTAATGAGATAAAGCTCAATGATCCAGCAACCATTTTTACAAAAGTCCTCATTTCATGATAATGTAGGATAAGTGAAGCATTAACAAAATAATTAATACTCTCCCAACTTCCTAAATATATGCTACCCTCTGCCTTTTCCATTTAATTCTTTTCCATGCAAATTGGAAATGTAAAGACCTGTGTTACCTAAAGTCATCAATATAATAATCTTTGTTTGCATTTGATCTTTGGAGATATGACAGAAAATGTATCTTCTTGCAGAAGTAAATCATCTTTTACAGACAATAGATAGCTTTGCATTTCCTCCTGATGTTAATATTTTACTTGTTGATTCTGAAGTTGTCGTCAGATAGAACGTCTGCCTTCCATCCCCCTGGGCACTATGAGCACAGTATTACCATCAAAAAATGAGAAAGAGAAGCAACTTAGAGAGTCGGTCCAAAGGTATCAAAATAAACTGGCAGAACAGCAGCCACAGGTGAGCTGTAATTAATTCTTTACAAATTCAAGTGTGACTCTTGAGCTGTTGGTTTCATATGTGCAAATTGACTAATGTGGTTTATCCAAGAAAAATGTGTAGGCTCTTTTTTTCTTCCTTTTGTGATTTCCTTTTAATTTTTGATCTAAGAACTACTCCAGAGGGTGAGTCCAGAGAAGGGAAGAGAGTTCTATAAAAAACTGCACATGTGATACCTAAGCTCCTTCAGGCAATAACAGTGCCTATAAGGAGCAGGGACATTTATTTCTACTCTACAGCTGCACATGGAGCTTCATAGAGCTCAGCCAGCATGTCCAAAGGCACCTGGTCAAGATGGGGACATGAATCTCTATGATTGCAAAGGTTAGGCTATATCTGTTTCATTAGAATTCTTCCATGAGGGTGGACATTTTTAGGTAAAGAGCTTTTAAAAATAATGTTAACCTATTAACACAGAAAGTCAAAGTCATATTTATTGGTTAAGAAAACTCAACAAATAAAACATTACTATTAATAAACATGGGTAAGCATAAAAGCATAATAGTTTCTGGTGAAAGAACTATGACATGTAGAAAAATTGTTTTATTTTTTTAATAAAGTAATTATATCTCTGTTTATTTTATAGACTTAGCATCCAAATTCAGTGTTTTTAACTTTACTATGTGTAGCCTGTCAGCTTTTTCAAATAGCACTTGAGACAGTCAGCAGTATATGTCCAAATGTGTTGAATCCTCTGTAGAGGTCAGGAAATAAAAGGCTCATTAGAATAGAAAATTTTGTGATGGAGCAGGGGTCAAGACCCCCAGTCTTTTTGGACTCTTCCAAGGTAAAGAGTTTTACCTTCGCACCTCTTGCATCTGGCAAGGGATCTGAGGTGCAAGGCAGACACAGCCTGAGATGACAGATACACGTGACCTTCCTTTAGCTGGGATCTTGGTCTCTCTTGGAAAGATCCTGAGAACCTCTTTGGAAACATCTAATCACTTCCACATCTAGACAGCAGCTAAACTTTCCATACTTGGTGGAGCTTCTAGTCATTGCTTTGGTAACAGAAGTCAGAGGTAAAGTTATTACAGCCTAAGATTATTGTAATAAATAAGCACGTAGCTGAATTTAGATCTCCCCATGCTGGAACATCTTACTTTTGTTTTGTTTCTTGTTTTGCTTAGCACACCTTGCAGCTTTGTAAAGGCATGCAGCATATCCTGAATTGATTTTACCTTTTGGCTGTCCCTGGATTGTTTTTTCCTTTCCTATAGAGGTCAGACCTGACTCTTGGATATTAATAGTGCCAATCATGGAGACTTAATTAGCTTGTTGTTTGTTTAGGTTTGGATTTTTTTTTTTTTTTTATCATTGAGGTAGTAGTTTTGATGGCAGCTGATGGAATAACAGATTTGGGCCATCAGTTCTGCTCCATCTTTCTTGGTAGTTGATTTTTCCATAAAAATTGAAGCCAGGGTTATAGATTCAGTTTGTTTAAAATGTAACAAAGAAATTGAACAGTACTTTTGTAGGAATCTATTGACATTCATTCAGAGGACATAAGAATCCTCCCTATCCTTCCTTTTCCTTTTGTGAATAAAAAATTTCACAAAAGCCATTTGTGAAAATAGCCCTAAAATCTTTAAATACTTTCTCATAATCTTTGCCCTTAAGTGACTTACCCATAGGCAATCAACTAATTTTCAAGTGGTCACTGAATACAAACCTTCCCTTGAGTCTATTGCAGACCAGGCATTGTGGGGAATTCAGAATAACCCTAATAGCAGATTGTACCTTGAGAACAGGTTTACTTACTGCAACTCCATGTTACCTAAAACAGTGACTGACACATAGGTAAAACACACCCTCAGACAATACACAAGTCTAACAGCAGTTTGAAAATAAGCAATCACTGAAGGACAATCTTAGATCAATAGTTGTCTGGTCACACCTGACACTGTAATAGAAATTTGTTATAAAATAGTAGGAGCAACTTCAAAGAAAGTTTCATAGAGGAGGTGGCCAGGAACTTGTGCCTTGAGTCTATTTAGGGGAAATAGAGGGAAATAGACTGGGCTTTCCAGTTGAGAACAACATAAATAAAATCTTGGAAATAAGCACTGATTTGTTCTTTCTTAGAGCCAATCTTTCGAATTACATGCCAAGCTTATGCATCTCAAAAATAAACCCAGTATTTATTCCATATTTAATTCATTATTAAATATGGTCATTGTTGAATAGAAGATTCTGAAAGGTCACCTTAGTTCCCCTTTCACAAAAATAATCTATCAGACTGTTCAGAAACTCTATTTTGATGCTATCTGCCTGATACCAGCAAGAGGATTCACAACTATCTGATGCCTAATGTGGATTTACCGTCTTCCTGGCTATGCTTCAGGAGAAGTGTTCTTAGGATGTGATATAAGCACAGATGGGGAAGCCAGAAAAGCAGAGCGCTGGCTCCGTTCAAGTGCAGTGTAGACAGCATTCAAGTGTGGGCTAGATGCCACTGGAAGATCAAGAACCTCCTAGCTTATCAGTATGATTCACTGTTGATTGCCCATTCTCTCACATCAGGAAATCATAAGGTATATGCCATGTAATTATGTTTTGCCCACCTCCATTTCTGTCTTCCTGCCTCCCGCTACCTGTGACCACTGGGGAGCAAGTTACAGAAATGATATAAACCTGCACACTTTATTTCTTACCCTCTTACATTTCAGCTTTGATGGCAGCTGGCATCCTGATGTGGAAAGTAAAGACAGGTCTAGGTAAATCCAAAGTCTTTCTGGATCTTGGGCTCTGTGGTTCTAGGTATCATGTCACCAACACCCAGGAGAGTACAATGATGATAGGAATGGTACTATTGTAACAGTAGTCCCAGCCTGCACATACCTTACCCATATGTAGTGAGAAAGTTTGACTTCTAGCAGCACCCTCACAGGACCCTCTTGTTTGAGAGTACTCCCAGTGAGTCAGAAACCGTTCTGGTACAAGAGGCAACCTGATGGTTAGATCTTGTCCTCCAAGAGAATGTGAAATAGCTAGGCCCAAAGGTAACATTTCCACATGGCATCTTATTTAATTCCTACAACATACTAGCTAGTTATATCCATATTCATCTTTTTTAACAAAAAAGGAATGTGAAGTTCCAAGAAGTTCTCCAACTTGAATCAAATCTTTATCTTTATCTTTATCTTTAAATGCAAAGTTAGGATTTGTTTCCTTTTTTTGCCTCATTCCAGTATATTTCATTCATAGTCTCATAGGATACAGACAAAAAGGACGTAAGAACATTTACAAAGCAACAAACTATTGCAAATTGTATATGTTGAAGGAAATAGCTAAGTTCAGTAAGCCTAACAGGAGAGCGCAAACTCAAGAGCTGTCACCTATGGTGCATGCTGTAGAGTAAAGGGGTTGCCCTCATGCAATTGATAAGCTGTGTCGACAAGCCAAGACCCTCGTTATGGGTTCTGCTGCTGGAACGGACCATTCCAATCTTTCTTCTTCTGAATCGATGACAGAGTAATCTGTGCCTGATTCCACTCCGCTTCATTCCTCATTACAAGCATTTTCTATACTGAGTGACAAGTGCCACCTGCTGGCCAAATGAAGTGTTTCCCTTTTCACTGTCTCTTGATCGCCTAGCTGCTAATTGGCAAATTAACTGGATAATTGTTAGTCTGTTTTTCTGTGTACCCAGACAGTAACTTAAAAACCTTACAGCAAGTTATAGACCAACACCTATGCATTTGAGGACTTTCTCAGTTGTGAGTCACAATTAGATTTCTCTTCTGCCTTCTATTACATGACAAGGATGACTGCAGATTGTAGTTTTAGTTACATTTTATTCAGGATTTTTTGGTACTACTTAAAATGCATTTGATACTCCTCATTGTAATTACAAGACAGATCATAACTTCCTTCCCTGAATTAAATTACACTATATTTACTCTCATTGAATTTAGGTAATGTTACTGGGTAGTATATTTTTGTATAATCAGTTTGTGCAGAAGAATACCTTATTGCTTATGTATCCTCTAGGCCTTTATAGCTCCTAATTAATATGGTTATCCCACAGTCCAGGCTCGCCCTAATCTGACACCACTTGCCTTTCTGGCTTCACTTTCTTCTACTCTGCATGGTGCTTTTCTGAGCTGCTCTGTTTCTCTCTGTGACCTCTACTTGCACTGCTCTAAGGGCCATTTTCCCGCCATTCTTGTCTGTCCTGGCCTCCGGATCTCTCCAGTCCCTCAAAACCAAAATGCCAAACCCTTTATGAAATCTTTTTCCATTTTCCTGTCTGTAAAAACATCTTCCTTCCAATTCTCTTTGTCCTGTGTATGTCCTTCTTAGAACATGGTTTTATCTTCTACCTCATATTATGATTACTCATATATTCAGTCCATGTCCTATATTAGACTATGATGGTCTTTTCTTTAAAAATAAAAAAATAATTTGATGGAGGGGTACTGGGAATTGAACTCAGGAGAACTCGAACACCATGTCACATCCCCAGCCCTATTTTGTGTTTTATGTAGAGACAGGGTCTCACTGAGTTGCTTAGCTCCTCACTTGCTGAGGCTGGCTTTGAACTCTTGATCCTCCTGCCTCAACCTCCCGAGCTGCTGGGATTACAGATGTGCACCACTGGTGGTGCCTGGCAAGAATGATATTTTTATTCAGCACATAGGCCTGGATCTTTCATGTAATAGGTATTTACCAAACAATGAATGAAGGATGGAAGTAATAATTTGGTTCATTAAGAATTCTTCACAAAAATAATTTTCATTTGATCAGATTGGTTGACTGTAGGTGAAACTTACCAACTTTTGCATATATTATTGGAGACCAAAAACATTCTTACACTTGTTCAAAATGAAATGTTATGTTTGGAATTACAGAGACTAAATTTGGATTTCATTTGTTATTTTCACAGTCTTCCCATCAAATGAATATTCCTCATAAAATCCCATGCCCAATGAAAAGGAACTCCAGCAATAGCATCCTATTCATTTGCAGTGCTTATGTGGACTCACAAAAAGAAAAATGAAATTGCATAATGTAGCAATTCCCATGTTGGTGGTTTTAGCAGTAGAATGTAGAGCAGAGGAGGCTTGCTGAACTTTTAGCTGTGTGTTTCACATTGAAATTGCATATTGAATACAGCTTTATAATGAAGAATGTGAACACATTTTTCCACTTAGAGTTTCATCTTTTTAATGCGTCATTATTGTGTGGGATGCTGAGATCTTAGATCTGTGTAACCACAGTGACAGATGCCTTTGAAAACTTATTTATTCATCAAGACTACTTTTCAGCCTGCTTACATAAACTGCCATGAACTAAAATTTATGACACTGAGAAACTCTTGTCCAGCAACAGGTTGTTATACTCATTGTAGTTGAAATATTTTACTTTATTTCTCTTGCTGCAAAGATTTCATTCCTCTGTGGTGATGCATTGCTTGTCCAAGAGGGATAATGCATAGCGCTGTTCATGCTTGTGGGCTCTGGGTTTACGGCATACCAGAGGAGAAGTTAAAACAATTGACGATGATTAAATAGTCCTTAAGTCCCCTGAAGGCAGGCATCATGTGCTGCCCTTCTTCTGTGAGCCTCCCACCATCACATCTGGCTCAGCAGTGGACACAGTAAATACCTAGCAGAAGGTGTCCCACTTCTCAGTTTGAATTGCTTGTCCAAATTCTTTCTTACTCATCCTTTTTCAAGTAGTTGATATCTCACTTTCTTGGCAGAAAAGCATTTTTAGTTCACTAAAAAGAAACCCAGACAGCACTAGTGTTAAAGTGTAATCATAGCGGTTGGCTTTTGTGGCATGGTGTGGTTCAGGGAGCCCAGGATATTCTCAGTCCCTGGTTTCATAAGTCATCTTTTTTTTCTGGGGATGGGGACTGAAGAATACCATTCATTGTTGTCTGCTCCTGGGTTTCACAGAAGTGACCCAATACTGCTGCTGAAGGCCAAAATGAGTTCAAGTCCAGAGGGAACACAGCCTTTCTCTGAGAAGGTCAGAAACAGCTTTGACAGGGGATAGCAGACATGCCACATTACATCCCTGTCTGCATGCCATTCATTCTTGTTCACATCAACAGAGGCACAGAGAGAGGAGAGGTTCAGGTATGTTGCCTGAAATTATTTTCACTGAGAGAATATTGATTTGGATTTTAATGCAAGTACACCTGTTTCATATCTGCCCCACAATAACTCCTTAAGCACCTGAACTGTATGTCCAACCACTTCTCAATAAGTGTGCATGCCAAGCAAGGACTCTCAGGCTCCCTGGTATCCTAGGCATATCTCAGGGCCTGTTTTCTGACTGCTGAGTAAAATACAGGTGTTTGGCTTCCTTCCAAAGCAAGCTAGCATGCCTGTGTCCTCCTCCTCAGAGTCTGAATCTTATTTGGCCTAATTTCTCCTCTTACTCAAGACCTAGCTTTGCATTTTGAATTCAGTTCAGGAAAGTGGACTTCATGATTGTTGTTTCAGTTTTGACCTTAAACCTCTTATGTCACATCCCTGACTTAACATTGTTAGATCTTTGTGTCCTGGTCATATTCTTGATATGGTTCCTTCCTGTGGCCCAACTCTATGGGACAAAGTGAAATCCAAAACTTGGGTTCTGTTTTCCACCTTGAACTATCAATGTGTGTTTAAGCCTCCCATTCCTTTGGCATCTTCCCTGACCAACCCCGGCCTCCTATGCAGGTAGGAAGATTGTGGACAAATGAAGGATTCTCATCCACTCCTAGAGATCAAGTGAAGTTCATCCATGACCTTTGCTCTACAGTGGTTTAGAATCATCTTTCTCCTGTTCACTAGAACCTCAAGAAGACCCTGTGGGTATGACTAAGACCATTGCTAATAATTCCTGGCATTTGAAGATAACTAAGTATTTGTTTAAAATGCTTCAGAACCAGGGAAAATCTAGTTCTGGTTTTTGGAGCTGAGTTTTATGTCATTTTGGGGAACCATTTTTAGAAAAGAAAACATAGGATTATAAATACAAAATCGTGCTAGGACCACGAAAGAAGATTGTGTGGGGGTGGGTACCAAGGTTTAGCTTCATTTATTTCATGGTTCACCTGCATTTGTTTCTATATATGCAATACCATTTGATTGCCATGGAATTTTTTTTAATGTAAAAAGCAAAGACTTCTCATAGTTCTAATTCCCTTTCTTCTTACCAGTTTCTCCCCCAAGATTTCCATAATTCTGTATATTTTTGGTGAATTCTAAAACTACCTGAATGATTACTGTCACTATACAGGTTACATAGATGGAGGAGCTTAAATGAGAAGGCTTAAATGAGAAGCATAAATAATAGCACTTAGAATGTGACCCCGTAAAAGGTGCTCTAAATATACTGACTTATTTCATCCTGATGACAGTCCTATGGTTGATTTCTATTTTATAAATGAGGAAACTGAGGCACAGAGAAGTAATTTGACAGAGAGAGAGTTAGGAACTGCAGAGCCCTGCTTTCAATAAGTGCAGTCTGACTCCAGACCCATCATCAGTCCTGCACTAAACTCTATTGCCTTTCTGGACAAGGTCACATAAACAACTAGGAATCAAGGTAGATTTTACATATATGGTTAATTCCTAATTCACAGCCATTTAAACAACTCTGTTCTTTGTTCACTTCAGATTGATAATTTTTCTGGGTAGGGGAAATTGAAAACTTAACAGCTAATACTAATCATGATTTATTTTGAGGGGCTCTGTGTATATTAGGCAGATTTGGAGAGCAGAGTGATCACTTTGGAAAGAGGTGCAGACAGTATTGGCCTGGAGTCAGGGTACCTGGTTTCAGGTCCTGACTGTGTAGTGTATAAGCTGAGTGACCTCAGGTCTGTCTAATGTCTCTAGGCCTCTACCATCAAACCACTCCCCACACCCAGCCCTGTAGAAAGAAAGAGGTTAGGCTAGATGTTTGCAGGATCCACTCAAAGTTTAGAACCTATGAGCATTGATTGCCCATCTCTTATCACAAGCTATTATTTTAAAATATCTACAGTTATTAATATTTTGAATGCAAATGTGAAAATAATGGAGCAGGGCAGATTGATTTTTAATTATAGTTCATAATTGTGTAGATTCCCCTTTGCTCTACTTCTTACCTCTGGGGCAGTGGATGCATGAAAATAAGACCAGATGTTCTCCTGCATATATACTGGAGTTTGTATTATAGGCAAGGAATTCTGAAAGAAAAAGAAAATTGAACTTGCGTATTTATACAGGACAGTGGCAGCCACTGTCCCTACACTATTTTGCTCTTTGGGAAGGAGCCTGAGCTTTTGCTCTTACTATTCAGACTAAAAATAAGTTTTTCCAAGGGGAGATAAGATCAGCTTCTCCAGCTTTATGGCCAAGGTTCATCAGTGTGGTCCCAGATCCCATCCCTCCCTCAGAATGTAAGCACACTCTCCAGATTTAATGAGAGAGAGGATTTGCTCCTTTTAGTCCAGGGCTCAAGTTCAGTAAAATGGAATCAGAAAGTACTAACTGTGGAAACACAGAAGTATTTTTTCTACAGTCTCACACACATGGATACAGAATTAGAAAGGGGAATCTCCATTCTCCATGGCTGTGAGTCTAAGATTATTGGACCATCTGTATAAGAACAACTTCGCATGTTTGTAGAAAAGCAGATTCCTGGATCTACACCAGATGAACTGAACAAAAATCTCTAGAGCTGGAATTTCAGAATCTGGATTCTGCCTCTTTCTCTAGATCATTCACCATAGCTATTTCCCTTTGATTTCTGGCTTAGGGATTCCTCAGTTTTTCCTGCTCCAGAGACAGTTCAGTTTATTCAGCTTTCACTGATTCAGTTTGAGATTTGCCGGACTTTTTGAACTTAAAAAGAAATGTAATAGTCGTGTTGAAAGAGTTTATGAGTGTCATTTAAAAATAACACTGATATTTGTGAAATTTCTAGGGTAATTATTCCTTTTTGAAATCTGAAAAATAATGATAAAAAAGACACTATCATTAGTAAACAACTACTCATTAAGTAACTGAGACAGAATTCGAAGTAGATTAACTGTTGACAGATTTCTATCTTGCAAAAATGCAATCAAAGATGTAAAAATGTATTTCTCAAATTTAAAAAATGTGATTTAAAAAATACATTTAAAAAATTATAGGCCAACCCCCAAACTGATGGTGACTGTCATTGCAGAAATATATCTTTTAGTTGAAACTGTATTTCTAACTAGAATCAAAGGACAAATTTTTTAGCAAACTTTTAACATTTTTTTTTATTAAGGTCCACTTCATATAGTACACTTAATATGCAAATTTATTTTAGTGCACCATATGTATCTGTATATCAACAGAAGATGTTTCAATAAGAACACTAAATTTTTTTTTTTCGTATTTTACTTTGGTCTGTTGTCTTCCATTCTGCTGCATTATTTAATTAAGTATGTAAGTGTATCTGTACTACTAATATCTATACATTGTGCTGAATCCATTTGGGTTTTATAACTTAAAGATTCTCATTTTTAGTACTGGTAAAAACTGAGAAGTATCATATTATCTGTAAATATCAGAGAGTGGAAGAAAAATGTATGGTTGTTAGGAAAAAATTTAAAAAAGGAAAATGGAATCTATCATTACTACCCAGCTAATCCATTCAAGTGGATTAATGCACTGATTGGGTTAAGGCTCTCATAACTCAATCATTTCACCTCTGAACATTCTTATATTGTCTCACACATGAGTTCTGGGGGAAAACCTCATATCTCAACCATAACAAAGGGTATGAAGAAGCTCTTTAGGTACTAAAAGAGAAAGAACTCCAGGAAATATCTTCAAGTGAAAAAGCAGGATGTGAACTGTGTATGTAACATACTACTATTTTTCCCTACCCGCAAAGTGGGGTAATTTATATGTAAGTACACACACGTATATGCTGTATAAACAAATCTCTGGAAAGATAAACTAGAAAGTGGTAGCAATGGTTACATGTTGGTGGACTATGAACTGGATAAGTGGAAAACACAGTGGTAAAGAAATTTCTTTTTAACGTACTTTTTAAATTAATGCTGTACCGTGTAAATGTTATTTGCACAACATCTAAAAAGGAACAATAGCATGGCAGCATAGATGATAAACAATTATTTTTTTCTTGGGTAACTGGGGTAAGCATTTGGGGTGGATAATTTTTGAACTGAGACTTAAAGGGTGAGTGGAATTTGGCAAGAGGACAAGCTTGCTAAGGCCATCCCAGGACAAGGAAATGGGTTATCCAGAGGCAGGACAGCATGAACATGGGCCATGGAATTGTAATTGGGCTATAAGTGTGTGAGGGCAACAGGGTGGCAGTAGATGGCTCAGAAGAGGATTTAGAAGGCCTACATGCAGCTGTTTGAAAACAGCTCATGTGTCGTGCTAGGTACTGTTAGGTTCCACTCAGTAAACCTGAACTGACTATGCGCCAATCCTTGTATACAGAGAGAGTCTGTTCCCTCCAGGCTTGTGGTATTCTGACCTGACTGTACATTAGAATCCTTTGGAGAGCATTCAAAAGGACCAATGCCAGGTCCCACCCCACACAATTAAATGAAAGTTCCTGATTCTAAGGACATGACATTGTTTTTGTTTTTAAAGGCTTATCAGATGATTCTAATAAATATGCATCCAATTTTGAGAATGCTACTCTTCTCCACCATCTCCCTCTTCTCTCTCATCCCCTGTATTTTAATGAAAGGAATAACATGGTGTAGAAAGTGGTTGTGGCATAGGGCTGGAGAAATCACTGAACTAGAAGCAGGAAAGGAGGTGATAGAAAAGCCTTTAGGAAGGGTGGTGACTTGAGGTTAGTGAAAAGTTTTGAATTTATAAGAGATGTAAATGCAGAAATTCACTGATTAGGTGTGGGGTGTTGTCTTGATGAACCAAGACAAACTGAAGCCTTGAGTATGGTTGTCTCAGTGTTTGGTGATGCTGTTAATCAAGAGGAAAGTCACATTAGGAAGTACTGGTTGAGGTGCGTGCAGATGCAGAGGTGATATAATGAATTCAGTTTTGGAGCGATTGCCTTGAAGGTACCTGCAGGTGTAAGATACCACTAAGAGACATTTGAATCTAAGAACACAAAAAAAGATACCATTTCAAAATCTATACAGGCCAACTGCACTGGAAAAATTTTCAACAGAGCATATCCAAACTTTAATTAGAGCCAGGACTCCAATTTATGAGGCAAAGTACTTTATAAGAGTGAGGTAAATGCTCTCTCCTTGATAATCTGGACAATGAGCTGGATACCATGATAAAGCCTGTGGCCCAGGAAAGGATAAGGGGCATGTCAGAAAGGCAGTACAAGCAGACACCAAACTAGAATCTCACAGAGGCAGAGAACCTGGGCCCAGAGGGCAGGGCCTACACATACTCCTAAACTATCTTCTTTGTATTTCATTAGTATCTGATCATTTTAGGGCCATGATGATCACATCCAAATATTAGCTTAAAAGGAATTATTTTTTTTAGAGAGAGCAACTACCTGCATGCTCCCTACCTATGCTTCAGAGTACAGGTAAACACTGAATGTTGAAGATGTGGCAGCATCTCAGTTAATAAGAACACAAGCAGAGTCCATTTACCCTCCAGAGTCCGCCGAATCTCATATCCAGGGATCTGAGCCAGAGAGAGCTGCTGCAGAGGTCAGGAGTCACTACAACCCTGGGTGGGGAACAGAAGGTCTCAACAGAGGGAAGTCAAGGGATGCAGAGGTTGGACCCAGGCAGAGTGTGACACAGAGACACCCCAAAATTGCTCACAAGATATTTAATCTTCAATGTTTGAGCAAACTATCTGATTGTCTTATCATATCTGGTCACTACTAATCAGGAAAGTGTTGCAGTACATCTAAACTATTACAGGTGGGGTGTGCTATCTTGACACTTGTTTCAGAAATGAAAAATACTGAATTACTATAATATGCCAGTTGAAAGTTATTTTTACTTAAATTTGCCTTATTGATTTTTCCCCCACAAAAGCCTCGATTTATACCAGCGAGTAGGATCGCTGAGTTCACTCCCACCTGCCTTACTTCAACACTTAAGGTGAGTACTTAAAGTAGGCGCAAGTCATTTTTTGTCATATTTCCCATGTGAAAAACGAGACTTATCAAGAGCCAAATGTTATCATGGTTCATAAGGTTCAGAGAGTGAAGCACTTACATTTTATTGCCATTGTTTTCTTTTTAGAGTGATATGTTCATTAGGGGAAACTTAAAAAATAAAACATAAACAAAATTTAAGTCACCCATCATTTTACTGCCTGGGCATGATGACCATTTTAAATATTTTAATGTCTTTCTTTCCAAGATTGTGTGTGTGCCTGTGTGTGTATATGTGTGTGAGAGAGAGAGAGGGAGGAAGGAAAGAAGGAAGAAAGGAAGGGAAGGGAAGGGAAGGAAGGAAAGAAAGAAAAATTGAAAGAAAGATTGAAAGATTGATCAGTTCAGTCCGTGGATGTACATTTGTTTAGAAATATGTTGTATGTATAATTCCTACATTCATTCTTGTGTTTGCTAAATGTCATGTAGTATCATATTTCTCAAATGTCTGTTATCTAAAATTTAAAATTCATAGAACATTTTGAACCTTAGAGCTTCTTTAAGAAACATTTAAGTCTTAGAGCCTCTTAGTCTTATCAACCACACACATAAATATACAGAAAACTCTTTGCAATTGTATTCATGTTTCTTAACAGGCAAATTATGAGATTGAGAAGCCCCAGCCAACCTTTAGATAGATAGATGTATGTAATGTATTTTATGTCTTTGGTTTCTTCATTGGTCACATTACAAATTGGAAACTTGTTTGCCGAGTGTCTTTTTTGTTTGTGTTTTATTTGCTTCTTCTGCTTCTATATCAAGGAGTCAGGAACCCATGAATCTTATAAGTAGTTGGAATTGATAGAATTTTTTAATACAACTCATAATACAATTCCTTTTAAAGGAATTTTCTTAAAATCACTACATAGCTAAATTGCATAACCAGGCTCAGAATCTGCCAACTTTACTTATACTAAATTATCATCATAGTCTGAGAGTTAGATCAGGAACAGGATTTTCCTGAAGTGGAGAGCAGGAAAAATCATTTGCAAGTTACTGGCCTGAGAAATAGGTTCCAAATGTGTTGGTATTATAATAATAATACCTATAATAACAATATAATCTCATGCCTTAAGATTTTACCTAAATACATAAACAAAGTAATCTATACAACTGTAATGCAACTTTACCAAGTGCAGGTGGTTTATATGAAGGAAAATGAGGAACCAACCACTTCCTTGAGCCCTCCACACTGTTGAGGAGAGGGTTTGCTGAGCAGTGGTGGAACGCTTAGGAACTCATGCTGCACCCTTTAGTCTTCTCATTACTTTTGGCTTAGAGGAGAAATCAGACTTTCAGGAGCAGGCACATATAAACTAGTTCTCTTAGCAAATGCATCCTTCATTGGTTGAAGCCACAGCCAGGAAGGTGCAGGAAGCAGGATGTGGGATGGAGTAGGGATGGGGAATGGTCTTGCCTGCACCAGGGACCCAACGGCAAGTAAACCTTTGTTGGGAGGAAGTCAGAATGTAGTATGCTCCCATTTTGAGGTCATCCACAGCCTCAAAATCAGATCTCTTGACTAAGCCCTGCTCTGCAGCTATTTCTGAATCAAATTCTTGATGACTCATTACAGCAGTATATACCTGCTAAAGTTGACTGAGCTTTTGATTTTTAAAAGTGTTGTTAGTTACAAGAAATATCACCTACTATAATATTAGGGAAATGGCAAGTAATTATAAATAAACTGGCTACCAAAAAATAAAAACATGCTTTCTGTTTTTTAAGGAAAATACCAACACTCAGAAAATTCATGATTTGAAGCATGAATCTCTTTCACCCTTTGAGCTTTCAGTCCGCCATAGAAGCCAAAAAAGAAACACAGACGATACAGACTCTGATGTACAGTATGTTTCAGAGTATAAAATTATGAAGAAGTCCATGCAGAAGAAGATGAAATCCCAGCAGCAGAGACATGCACTGTCAGAAAACATCCAACTAGCTGAGAGAGCTCAGGTATTTTTCTTTTTTCTTATTCATAAAATGGATAACAATTCACTTGTGCTGGAAATAGCATTAGCTAAAGGTTTTTGCTTCATTTTCACATTTTTTAAAGCACTCTAATTATAGGATGTACATTGCAATCTGTGTTTCCTGGACAGGGTCCCAATTTCTATTTTTTCCCCCATATTCTCTGTTTTGGGAGAAAAGTCAAATTATTAACACCAGCATAGTGATTGGAGAACTCAGTCAAGTGGAGGAGCCCCCAAAGTATGCCTGGGTGGGCAAAGGACTATAAATCTGTATTTAAGAAAAAAAATATTTATATAGAACAAACCTTTAATTTTTAGGATTTTGCATTCAAAACTTTATAGGAAAAATGCTTAGCTAAAGTATAAATCGATTGCTACCCCTGTAGTCAAGGTTCTAAAGAAATGCCATATTGTTAGGTGCAATAGCACGTACCTATAATCCCAGCAATTTGAAGAGCTGAGGAAGGAGGATCACAAGTTTGAGGCCAACCTGGGCAACCTAGAGAGACTCTGTATCAGATTTTTTTAAAAGAGCTGCAAGATAGCTCAGTGGCAGAGTGCTCCTGGGTTCAATTCCTAATACAAAAGGAAAGAAAGGAGGAAGGGAGGAAGGGAGAGAGGGAAGGATATGATATCAACGTACAATTGTGTTACTACTGTTTAACAAATGTACTGTCCCAGAATTCCCATGTTTTCAAATGAGCTTTCCTTTTAAAAGAATCACAATACATTCATTCTTACAATGTTAGTATTATTTAATTCCTTTCCGAGAATTTTCCCTCAGATTCAGTTTATAATAATAATAATGTCTACAACCCAGTAGGTATTTACTCTGTGCTATGTTTGGTGCTGAAAGATTATAAACATTATCTTACTAATTTCCATTTTATATCTTTCATAAGCCAAAATTTATTATCTAGGTTATCTACCTTATTTATCAAATTTTGCTCCTATTGCCTTTTAACTGTTTCCAGAAATTAAATTTACTCATAAAGGGTAGATATGGGCCACCATGGAAAATATTCACATTACTCGCCATAGGTTCTCTGAAAACGGTATAAATTTATTTGATAAGAAAGTATCTACTGAGCTTTTACCCTGGGTGGTCACTGCATTAGGCACGGTAGGAGACAAGATATTTTAGGCATGGTTCTTTCAAAAGGAATTATTTTTGAACAATAGTTACTTTAGTATCTCAGACATTCCTTTGTACTGTCTTTTGGCAAATAGTGTGCAGATTCTTTTTGAAAAATCTTTAGTGAAGATCTTTACTCCCTGAAGTCTTTTCTTATTCCCTTTTTGGGTAACTCATCCTCTTAAAATATTTGAAATTCATTTCCCTGTAATTTTGAATTTTTTGCCCTTAGTCTTTTCTTGAAACTATATGAGCCAAGCTGAATCTGTTTACCATCTATAGGATTTTATTTTTTCTGTGACTCTAAATTATGCGCCATACTTGAATGTACAGGTTCATACATTCAGCAGGTATTTACTCAGCCCTTGCTGTGTTCAAAGTACAGCATGTTTGTCATAGAAAGGGTAGTTTAATCATATCTCCTTTAACCTTGAATTCCAGAAAAACTCATTAGCTGTGCAGTTCAAGATTTGGAATTTTTTGGTTTATTCTATACACATGTTATATGTTCCGAAAACACTTAATAGAGAAGTTGAGAGTGTGTCCAAGTGTTAACACATTTTAGACTTCAGATATAGGAATTAACTTAGTCTAGTATATATGTATATACATGCACATATGTAAAACTAAGCAAAGTGAATACATATTCACAGTGTATATACATACATATTTATATATACACTTTGTGTACCCTTACATATTAATTTATACACACATGTGATCTTATTGTATTCTACTTAGTAGATCACCTACACAGTTCAACTGTAAACAAAGCCACATGTAGTTCTCACCCTCATCAAACACAGTGTAATGATAAAGACAAATAATCCAGTAATTTCACAGTCAAATGTAAACTGCAACTATGGCAGCAGAATTTTTCCCCACCAAGTTGAAGCCTCACTGTTTTTTCCAGCCTGGCCTCAAATTCCCAGGCTCAAGCAATCCTCCTATCTCAGCCTCCCAAGTAGCAGGGACTAGAGGAGTGTGCCACCATACCTTATTGTGGCAGTTTTTATGACACAATAACACAAGTGCTAATAATGGGAGATTCAACTGTATCTGACATGAGAGTGATATCCTCCCAGAAAAAAAAAAAATGGTCCCTAAGCTTTTAGGATTGAATTCCAATTAAATTGGTAACAGAAGAGGAAGGATATTTTCAAATAATGAAACAATATTTGTTAAAGAGGAACACAACAGTGAATATCAAGTGTCAAGACAAGCAGTGGCAGGACAGAGAGATGGAAGGGGCTGCGGTAGGAGATGTGTAGGGAGTAACTGAACTGTACAAGTCCTGTGGGCCTTCAGAAAGAGGATTTGCATCTGTTCCCAAAGCACTGGGATACTACTGGGGAGCCTTATGCAGGGGAGTGGTGTGACTATATTTTCCTTTAGAAAAGATTGCTTTGGCTTAGTTAGGAAGTAAGGTTAGTAGAGAGCAGAGGTGTTGAGAAAAGCATTCTCATGACGTGCAGTCTTTTGACCCCACACTTAGACACCTAAGAATGGATCTTGAGCCTGAGACATTTCCCTTCTAAGAGATGAAGAGCCCACGCAGTATGTTCTAGGTTTATCTCCTTGTGTGGGAATATCCATCTCTGTTGCAAGCCCGATGTATGCTCCTTTGTTTAAGTGTCTGTTCACAAGGCCTCTGCTTAACACCACTGCTAGATTTGTCTTTCCTGGGGAGGAGAAGGGGCTACTGCAGCAAGAGAGGCATGTATGTAGACACTTTCCCTGCCTTGGCTACCGGGGTTCCTACTGGCACAGGGGAAGGATGTATACCACTGAACCTGATTTTGCTCTTTCTTCTCTGTGTAAGTAAGACATTTTTCCATCTGGTACTTGACTATGTTGTTTCCTTTGGCAACTCCAAACTGGAAAGTGTTTAGGATCCTCCCATGAGATTGAAAACCAGTGCATGGTATTCTGCTAAAAAGTTATACTTAATAAGAGCCATTAGGGCAGAGCAGCTAGGAGGCTTTAATAGAGAAATAACAGTAGCGCAGCCTAGGATGATGGTTGTTATGCTTTGTATGAGAGATGTCCCCGAAAAGCTCATATGTGAGACAACGCAAGAAGGCTTAGAGGAGACATGATAGGATTGTAAGAGCTTTGATCCAATCAGTGAATTGATACCCTGATGGGGATTAACTGGTAACTGAAGGCAGGTTGGGTATAGCTGAGGGAGGTGGTCCCTGGTAGCGTGACCTTGAAGTATAAATTTTCTATCTGGTGAGTGGAGTCTGTCTCTGCTTCCAGTCATCATGTAAGCCCCTTTCCTCTGCCAATTTCTTCTGCTATGATGTCCTGTCTCACCTTGAACCCTGAGGAATGGAGCCAGCTGTACATGGACTGAGACCTCTGAAATCATGAGCCCTTAAATAAATGTTTTCTCCTCTACAGTTGTTCTGGTCATATCTTTTAGTATCTGAGTATGAGTGAGGTTGAATGATAAGAAGAAAGAAGGACTAGTCAGAAACTTGGGGACTGGGGGACAATTGTGCACAGATGGTTTTGGAGGAATCACCTGAGCAATAAGGGGAGGAATTAGGAATTTGTTATATCATTAAAGCTACAAGGGAAAAATAGTTCAAGAAGAAGTGGTCCAAAGGGCTAAATCCTGTAGAGAAGCCAACTTAGCTGGCCAAAGACCTAAAAAATGTTGTTTGACTTAACGACTTAGAGGCAATGAGAATGATTTTAGGAAAAAATTATTGTTGATGAAGAGGTTGGAAACCAGATTAGAGTGCATTGATTAGCAAATGGGAGATGAAGAAACAGACAGATTGCATATCAAGTCTTGGAAAGGTAAGCTGACTTCACTTCAGAAGACAGTTTATACTATGAAAATCAAGCAGTGAGGTGGACAAATAAGGAGGCCATGAAATTCTTTATAAGCACTTAAATTAATCTAATCAGGTTAAACTGCAGTTGAAGCAATTTTGGATTACTGGAGAATTCCTTGCAGTAAATTTCTCATCTCCTGTCCAATAAACACACTAGGTATTTCCCCTAACAGACAGAGGATGTGCAGGACATGAAATTAATTCCTGTACTAGCCTAAGCAGGATGGAATTAGGAAGGCATATGTGCTCCAAGTAAATCTTACCACATGCTTCCAAAGTCTGATAAAACTGACTCTGGAATTAGGTAATATTTTGGCTTTTATGTATCACAATTGAGCTGTATTAAGAGGAGTCATTCATGTGCATGTGTGAAAATGTAACAACGAATCCTGCAATTATGTATAATTATAATGCATCAATAAAAATACAGAAAAAAGACAAGTAATTAATTAGCTTATTGTTCTTCCTGGAGAATTGCTTTTATCTCACTCTTGCTTTTCTCAGAAGGTTCCACCTTATTTATCTGAAATGACTTTCTCCCTATTTCATGAAAATAGAACTTTCAATAAAAATAATATGCTTATTGTTCTCTATATCTGCACCTTGTAATTCCTTTGAATTTTCCCTCAAGTTCCTTTCACTCAACAAACACATTAATCATTGGCTCTGGACCAGGAGCTGAAGACTCAGATATTAATAAGACACATCTCCTCCCCTCAAGAAGCTGAGAGTCAACCTCTAGTCACTCTAATTAAGGGAGACCTTTTCCTGCATCATAAGTTTTCCAACCTTTTCAAGTATGAAAATACTTTTTCGGTGTCACAAAAGGACTACAGACATTCCACATAATAGTATCCATTGATTAATAGCTATCTAGGCAGAGAAAACTATCTCAGATCACTTTAAAATAAATGTCTATCTCATTCTTCTTAGCAACATCTACCTAAGTTTGCAAAACAATGTACATCCACACAAGATGTCATTCAGTGTATAGATGGCAATTTATGCAGGCCTTGGCAAAATACTGTAGGGACTTTGATTCACTTTTGAGCTGTATGGTCTCTGTGACTCATATTTATCTGATTTGCTTTGTGATATTCTTTTTCTTATTGTGTATTGTTAGTGAATTTTGCATGTATTTTTCTAAATTATATACATTTTAAAGGCAAAGATAAGACATTGAGTCTTTGTTATATATCCTAGGGAGGTCATGAGTCATGAGTGAGTGACGGTGGTTAATATGTGTCTTTTCTTGATCCTAATCTTTGTATCTTTTTTGTTAATACTTTGCTATAGGCCTCTTGGGAAATGAAAAGGAAACAGAGCCTAAACCTCGTACAGAAATGTAAGGTGTTGAGTGAAATCGAAACCAGTAACAGTGATCCAGATATATTCCTGGTGAGATAAACTTCAGTGACTAAATGACACCGTAAAATGTATTTACATTCATAAAGATGAGCAGGATCATTAGTGCCTCAAAGTCACCAAAACTTTTAGTTGAATAACCTAATTTTTAGATGAAGAAGTAGAACTCAGAAGAGTTAGTTGTCACCTACCCAAGGCTAGTAGAGATATAACTGGAACTTAGACCTCCTGACCCCTCTCTTTTTAATTATCATGGTGAGATAGGTTTTTAAAAATTTGTTCTATTTAGTTACACATAATAGTAGAAACTATTTTGACATATTTGTACAACCATGGAATAATGTTTTATTCTAATTAGGGTCCCAGTTTTGTTGATGTACACAATGTTGATTCACTGTGGTATAATCATATATGTATGTAGGAAAATTATGTCAGATTCATTCCACTGTCTTTATTATTCCTATTTCCCCTCCCTTCTCTTCATTTGCTTTGTATAATCCAATCAACTTCTGTTCTCTTCCCCCCTTTCTTATTCTGGGTTAGCATCTACATATGAGAACATTCAACCTTTAGTTTTAGAGAATTGGTTTATTTCATTTAGCATAATAGTTTCCAGATCCATCCATTTCCTGGCAAATGTCATAAAGTCATTATTCTATATACCTGAGTAATATGCCATTATGTATATATACCACAATTTATTTATCCATTCATCTGTTGATGGACATCTAGGGTGGTTGCATACCTTAGCTATTGTGAATTGTGCTGCTGTGAACATTGATGTGACTGTATCACTGTAGTATGCTGATGTTAATTCCTTTGGCTATATACTGAGGAGTGGTATAACTGGGTCAAATGGTGGTTCCAATCTTAGTATTTTGAGGAATCTTCATACTGCTTTCCATAGTGATGGTACCAATTTTCAGTCCCACCAGTAATCTATGTATATCCTTTTCCCCACATCCTTGCCAACATTTATTGTTACTTGTATTCTTGATAATTGCCATTCTGATTGGAGTGAGGTAAAATCGGTGTAGTTTTAATTTGCCTTTCTCTAATTGCTAGAAATACAAATAGTCAACAACTGTATGAAAAATGTTTAATATCTCTAGCAATTAGAGTTTTAATATACGTGTGAATGTGAAAAACTATATAGATGTATATTAACTTGAAGGTTGTCTCAAAACTTCATACCCCCAAATCCAAACCATATGAACCTTTCTGTCATTCCTGAAAGTATAATTGTGAATTGACTTAAATTAGACCACTACCAAAGGCCCTGGTGAGAGAAGTCTGTTCAGGAAACATGGGCTTTCCATTCACTTCTCTAGATAGTGTGTCCAGGTTCTACCGTGATGCCTGATATCAAAGGGCCACATGTCCTGACTACTGTGGAGGTGCTGTGGTTTCACTGAGCTGGGTGAAAAGCCCTTGGTGTTTGGGAAGAACCAACTCAAGGGCTGGCCATATGAGAAGCACTTCACATGAAGCCATGTTTGAGACATTGTCTGTTGTTATATAGCACCATATGTGTTATGATAAAAACATTCAAATTTATTTAGACATTAGGATTGACTGCCAAGAAAAATCTATTTGGTATGTTATTTTGTCAGAGCATAAATTTTATTACTATATCTTTCTCTTTACCTTGATTGCTAAGAAGCTTATAACTAAACTTTAATCTAATGAAAACAGCTACAGTAGCCTAGACGGTTGCTTTTTTGGACATAAATGAGAGTATTTAGGAAAGGGCCTAACATCACTATACAGGTCCTTAGGTAAGTTACCTCAAGATGCCATTCAGAATTATGGATTAGGTTTCACTTACAATTGAGCCAATTAGGAACATATTATTGAACATATTATTTCTTCTGACTAGCACAGTTTATGTACCTGTCACCAACATCACTGTCACAAGGTACAAGATATGACTATCATGAACATTTTAGTTTTAGAATTTTTCATTGTGGAAATTTCAGGCAGCTCTGTTAATTCCCGTGTGCCCATTCTCCAGGTCCCAATAGTGTTGGACTCCCATTAGTCTCATTTCATCTGTATTCCCCCCCTGTCCCCATTGCTCTCAGACACAGCATCATGTCATCTGAAAATTGTGACTGTTTGAAGAAGCCACTGGAAGGGATTTTGGAAAGGACTAGAAATGATATTGACAATAAGGAAAACTAAATCCAGGATGGTTAGAAAGTAAACACCAAGTATTGCCAAAGGAAAAGAGTCAAAACTTAATCAGAGGCTAGAGAAGAGGACAATACTGTAGCTAGTGTTGTAAAAAAGGCCACCTCTCTTTACCTCTTTGAAGCAAAGGTGCAGCGGTACCTGTGAACATTACTAGTTGTCACTTGCATTGCACAATCTTTTAAGTCTTTGTGTATTTTTCATGTAGCCATTACTTTGTCACCTTCTAACCTTTGCACAGAGATTTCAGCAAGTGCTTTTTCATGAATCAGCTGTGACATGTATATTAAAAATATTGTTGTCTTTTTATGTAGCATTTTTCAAGTTCTTAGGTTACTTGTGGGTATGTGTGGATTTATTTATGTGTCTGTGATCTTAGCAGGAAGTCTTGTTTTCAAAACCATGACATCTAATTAATTTGGATAAATATGCATTATCCAGATGTGCATTAATTTCTCTTGTCTCTAGTTGGAATAATTCAACTAGGAAATAATTGTTTCAGAAAGTTTATTTGTCTACACTTTCTTAAACTTGAAAATTTTTAAAAAAGAGATTCTTCTTCTTTTTCCCTGTGTTCCTTGGCATGTCGGGGTTGGGTTTGGTTCCACCCCTGTGCCTGTTAAGTTTGAAGAAGGAAGACACTCAGCACTAACAGGAGGTTGCCACTTAGGAAGAAAAATTAGCTACAATACAGGACACCCTCCTCCTACCCCCTAAAGTGATATTTATTATTTTTGGTGAATTTACTGGGTTAGGATCCATGTCTTTATTTTTAGGTATAATAGACTCAGAAATATGGTATGTTCAGCATACCAAAGAAAGTCCATCTCACAGGGATGATTTTGCATTATCCCAACTCATGATGCATGACAGCATAATGACAACTGGACAACAACCTCTGTTCAACTGGACAGCACCTATGGATTTAAACTATACATTCTCTCCTTTATGCCAACCTGCATGGGCTGCCCAGTTACTGTCTGATGGCATTTGAATACTTAAAAGGCTTACATCTAAAATAGCCTGCTGTGCCTACCTGTCCCAAAGGGATGGGAATGATGACGTTCCCAATAAAACTATAGCCAACAGGGCACTGTCTCAGGGTACCCTTTCCCCACGCCTGCCTGTGCCCCAGAATTGGTCTCACCTTGTCTGGACAACAGCTCCATTCAGATTGGTGCATTTTTTCCCCTTTGCTATACAGTTAATAGTGTCTATCAGTCTGCCTTTTGAAAAGTGTTTTTTTTTTTTTTTTTCTTTCTTTCATGTCAGGGTACTTGATTTCCCTCTCTTCCAAGTTCTGAGCAACACCTCACTCTGGCTCTTGCACCAACAGTTTATGATTTCAACCAAAATGATAGTATTGATTATTTTTCAGATTTATATTTAATTTTACCATTGCTGATTATTGCAACCAAATAATCACTCCTCCAAAATCACCTCCCTGCTATGGCTCAGCATTATAACAGTTTAATCTATTATTTCTTCCTCCTCCCCTTCCACCCAATTCTTGATTGAATGATTTTCTTATTACTTTTACCCCAAGGCCTATGGTCTATTGGAACTATTTTTAAAAACTGAGTTCTTCTTTTGTTGCTTCTCTCCCCCAGTGGCATTACCCTTATTTTCTGATCATGTTTAATGTGTATCTCCCTGTTATTCACTGTGCATCACATTCAACACGCTCCCAAATGAGTCATGTGGTCCTGGGCTCATTTACTCTATCTTCAGTTGCTTCTGGTCATATAGATTCTTGGTGTCACTTCCTTGGCATTTCTTCTTTTTGATATTAATTTATGCTTGACCTTTAAGCCAGTGCCAGCCATTCATTTCATAGTGCATGTGATGATGAGAGTGTTCTTGGTAAGACCTTGCACATTATTTGGAACTGTGGAAGTTTCCAACTGGGATTCAGTTAAAGCTTCAGGCATTTTCTGGAGATTAAAAAACTGTCATGAAAATCATGAGCAGTTTTTAAAAAAAGACATCTTAATCCTCTTCAAAACACCCTCGTTAGCCTCCCAGTCAGACCTTTGGAGCACTTGGTGTGGGATTCTCCTGCACTTCAGCGAACCTCTTCTATTATTTTTTACAATCTTGTTAACACAGCGACCACTGTCTCCACCATTTCAGGACCACTAGTATGATCCAGATTTATCATCTGTGACCCTGTAAAACTGAATTTTTCTGATACTCTGTGGTGTGTATGTGGGTGTGCACACATGCACAGTAGGTTTTAGTCATTCCTCTTTCTGTGTGGCCATGGTGAAACTCAGGTACTATACTTTCCATCTGTCATCTCACTGAATCCTCTTAATAACCTGAGAGGCAAGCACTCTTTTCATCCCTGTTTTACACATGAGGAAAATAAAAGTTGCTAAAGTCACACTGCCAGGAATTGATCACTTTGGTTCCTGGCTATTCAACCCCCACTTCTTTTATGACTTTTTCCCTTTATTTTCCACCTCCATAGATGTCCCCTATATCAGTTCAAGTAACCCCTTCCACTCGGGTGAGGAGAAGCACACAAACATACTTTACTTAAGTGTAATATCAATGATTTTGGTTTAGACAAGCTTGCAAAATTCTATATGTAGATGGACATCACAAGCCAAGAATCTTCGATAATTTTAAGACCAATCCATCTTAAAAATGTGGTATATATGCACAAAAGGATATTATTCAGCCATAAAAGGATGAAATTCTGTCATTTGCAACAGGATTTGGTAGAACCAGGGAGGGAAGTGAGGGTGCACTATTATGTACAATAAGCCAGACCCAGAAAGACAAATACTGTATGTTCTCACTTATTTGTGGAAACTAAAAAGGTTGATCACATAGAAGTGGAGAGTAAAACAGAGATTGCTAGAGGCTAGGAAGTAGGGGGAAGATAGTGAGAAGGTGGATAATGGGCATTAAAACATGGGGTTGGAGAAGTTCTAAGGTTATATGACACAATAGGGCAACTATAGTCTACAACAGTCACACATTTCAAAATAGCCAGAGGAAGGGAGTTTGAAGATTCCCAATACAAAGGACTGTTAATATTTTTTAAAATTTTTTTAAAACAACAGAATGTATTTCCATTGGACTGTTAATATTTGAGGAGATGGAAATGCTGATTACCTCAATTTGGTCACTATACATTATATTCATGTATTAAATTTTAATGCTGTGCCCTATAAATAAGTACAAATATTATATGTCAATTTAAAAAATTTTAAAGACCAACCCATTAAAAACTCCTTGCTAACTTCCCTTTGGCCTGTTTGTCCCCTATCTTTCCTAAATCTGGTCTATGCAATTTACTTCTTTTCTTCTCAACACCTGGCTCTTCTAGCTAGTGTAAGGTCCCAAAATAGTCATCATATCATCTTCTCAGGATGTCCTCTACTTTCTGCCTCCTAGAAAAGACAGCTTTATTTCCATGTCCAAGATTATCACCCTGGGAATATGATTGTGGTCATGACCTTACCACTGACTCTTCCCACGAGCTCATATTCTATCGAGCCAACAGAAAATCCTGTTATTTACTATCTTCTGTGTTCAAAATAGATATCTGCCCTCTTTTTTAAAGAATACTTGATATTCTGACATGCTTTCTGTCTCAGGCATTTCCAAACTTGTGTGTAAACTTCAAATTTGTCCCAGTTAGTCCCAGATGGGACGAAAGTTGAAGTTATCTTTCAGCCACCTCTTGTAGATACGTCAGACTTTGTTAGGAGAATCTGTATGAGTAAATGTTGCTATAGTTCTGTTACTAGAAGTGCCCCGTACCACCCTGTTGTAATTCAAGGTTTGCCTAAGTGCAGTTAAAAACTCCTGTGCCCTGCTGTGTGATAAATGGGCAGTTGAACTTTACTCCAAGCAAAGATTTGACATATGAGCTCCATACCACCCCAGAATGGGGATTGGTTCATCCAAAATGATACAGTCTGTTCAGCTGTTAGTACACCATGCTTAACAGAAGCAATAAAAAAAATGAATGGGATCAGATTACCAAACATTATGTTAAAGAGAAAAGCAGCCCATTAATGTTATGTCACAACTTGAGATATAAGAAGCAGCTATGCACTAAACATCCTAGGGGACCTGCTCTGGACAGCAACTGGGAAAATCAGTTGCCAGACCACAACATATGGTTGGGACAGCAGCAAGTGATAAGTTTGAAGAAAACTCAATTTGAGAAAAATCCAAATTTGAGAAACTAAGTAGAATTAATATGCTGAGATTCAGTTTGGAGTGACAAAGGTACTGACTTCCTACTACACGTATGCATGCTTTAATCCACCTGGTGCACTACATGCTCCAAGTTGACATGGTACACATTTTCTGATTCTGACAGAAGCAGTGTTCACCTTTTTCTTACTGATATTTTCATTTTTTCATACTTTGTAATAACCATCTCTCAGTTACTGTTCTGAATGTAAGAGATAAACTCAGATTGCTAAAACAAGAAAGAATATCTATGATGTGGTTATAAAGGTTAGGTTAGACCTGTGTAATAAACAGAAATCATATAACCTTTTTGATTGCACCATTAACTTAAGTCCTTTTGTTCTCTGTGGCCACTTTTTTGTTTATTTGTTTGTTTTTGTTTTGTTTTGTTTTTGTCTTTCATCTGGCCCTAAGAGCAGACTAGCAGATGGATTTATTTCATTTTTCCCAATCTGCACACATTTTTAAAAATGTAATGGCCAGATCACCTCTGCCAGAAAGATTTTAAGAGTTTGATAATGGACTCCGGAAATTACTGTGAAAGATGTGATTTGTAGCCCCTAGAATAGAGTGTAGCATCTCCTGAGGTCCAAGAAAGATATGTAAATAAAGGAAGAAGTGGATGCAACATATCTCTGTCTCAGAACTGAGCTAAGTCTATTACTAGTAGCACCTGGTTGGCTCTTTGGGGAATCCTTCAAAGGAAGCTCATTGCAGCTCAGAGAAAGGCATCAGCATACTCTAGATCTCTAGAATCATTGACAGGGCCTCCATGGCATGTTGTAAAAACAACTGGAAGAGCTGACGAGTTGCCAATGTCTAGGTTAATGGCCCCAAACCAAACCACCAACCAACCAAGAAGCAACTACATGTACCCTATTTTGGCATCAATGTTACATGATAATGAGAGTAAAAAGGTGACTAAGGAACCCAAAAGCAGATAAAGAAGAATACCAAACAACCTGCATATGTGAGTATCTAAATCAGCTGCAGTTCCCCTAAATACACATTATTTTATTTTATGTTACTTTTATTTGTTCTTTTTAGTAGAATCTATTTTGATGTATTTATATAAGCATGGAATATATCTTATTCTAATTAGGATCCCAATCTTGTGGTGTACATGATATGGAGATTCACTGTGGTATATTTATATATGTACATAGGAAAGTTATGTCACATTTATTCCACTGTCTTTACTATTCCTATTCCCCCTCCCTTCCCTTTATTCCCCTTTATCTAATCCAATGGACTTCTATTCTTCCCTATTCTTCCCTTATTGTGTGTTAGCATCCACATGTCAGAGAGAGCGCATTAGACCTTTGGTTTTGGGGAATTGGTTTATTTCACTTTAGCATGATAGTCTCCAGATCCATCCATTTACTGACAAATGTCATAAAGTCATTCTTCTTTATGGCTGAATAATTTTCCATTGTGTATATATATATCACAATTTCTCAATTCATTCATCTGTTGAAGGGCACCTAGTTGGTTCCATAGCTTAGTTATTGTGAATTGGTGCTGCTAAAAATGTTGATGAATACACGTGATTTTAAAACCACGCTGGTATTATAGTAGCATGCCCTGGATACTGCAGTAACATGAGTTCAGATTACTGAAGTTGCCTTAATTTCAAAAGCAGACCATCCGTCAGTCAGCTTTCCCAGCCAATGATCTACCATTGCCTCTTCAGATGCCTGTATAGTTCTGCGATTGTTGCTGACAGTACCAGAAGCTTCATGGGTAACCCTTTCATAAGATACCACAGTTGCCCCAAGGGCTTTGGAGGAAAAATTACCCATACTCAGCCTCCACGGTCTCGTTCATCAACTCTCCAGCAGACTCTGTAGACAGTCACAAGAGCAATTAGTAAAACAGTCCCTGACAGAAAGGGACATCTCATGGGCAACTTATAATGTATTAAATATTAAGGGCCAGTATGTGAACTGCCATGAGCCAATTAATCACAATAAATTTATTGAACAATACTACATTAGAGATTTTGAGAGACAACAAAAAGATAATGTATGTGATCTTTGCCCTGAAGGAATAGGAAAATTGGGACAATTTTACAAAATCCCAAGTAGCATTATATTATAGAAAGGAGACAGTTGCACTCTGACAGACTGACCCAGTTTCAAATTCAGAGCTACATGCTGAATTTGACCTCCTTTTACACACATACACAATGAGAATAATATCATCACTTACTCTCAAAGTTGTTACAAGGATTAATGGGTTAATCGATTTGTGGAGAATGAAAATAATTTTTGTGGGATGAAAAGTATTTTCTGAATCCACCTTCTATGGTTCTAAAGCAGGCAAATTCAGCTTTTATCGGGGGATTCTGGATGAGAATGAAAAGTGAGAAAGTAAAATTGCTTTGTGAAGGAAAGGGGAGAACCAAAGACCTCATATAGGAGATGGGGGAGTGGGTAATCCCAGAAGCAGAAATCCCTAGGGCTCCAGACTGGAAGGCTGGATGAGGAAAGTGTACAGAGATGAGGCTGCCCACAGTGGAAAGCTAAAAAATAGATGCTTAGTGGTATTTTTAACTTGATTTTTTGCTATATTTATTTATTCCTCCATTTTCCAGCATGATCTTAAGTAATGTTTTGTAGAATTGAATTTTTTGGTGGGGATATGCAACCAAGTTTTGAATTCTGCTTTGAAGTGACATGGCGAGAATCAAGGTTGCTATAGGAAGTCAATCTTATCTGAATTACATAGATAAGATGCGTAGCTATTAATATGTTTAGCTAATAACAGTAAATGGTCTGCAACTTACTGTGAACAGTTGTTCAGAAGGAAGAAATCAGTATGGGCTGAAGTAATCAAAAAAAGGCATTGAGAAAAAGTAAGACTTATGTTTATCTTTTTTTTTTAAATTTTTTTAGTTGTTGATGGACCTTTATTCATTCATTTATTTATATGTGGTGCTAAGGATCGAACCCATTGTCTCACACATGCGAGGCAAGCACTCTACCACTGAGCCACAATCCCAGCCCCATGTTTATCTTTTTTTAATATATTTTTTTAGTTGTCGATGGACCTTTATTTATTTATTTATTTATTTATTTATTTATATGCAATGCCGAGAATCAAACCCAGTGTCTCATATATGCTAGACAAGTGCTCTACCACCGAGCCACAACCCCAGCCCAGACTTATGTTTATCTTAAAAAATGGACAGAACTTTTAAGAGAGAGAAGAGAGGGCATTCCAGATGGAACCTTTGTGTGGGCAAAGGTGTTGAACTAGAGTGTATGTAGTGCATCCAGGGAATTCTGAAGACAGCCTTTAGGTTGTAGCAGAGGATGTTCTTTAAGAAGTATTAAGCTGGGCAAATGGCAGATGCCTATAGTCCTAGGGGCTCGGGAGGCTGAGGAAGGAGGATCACAAGTTCAAAGTCATCTTCAGCAATTTAGCGAGGCCATAAACAACTTAGTGAGACCCTACTTCTAAATAAAATATTAAAAAAGGGCTTGCATATGGCTTAGTGGTTAAACACTCTTGGGTTCAATTCCTGATACCAAAAAAAAAAAGTAGTAGTAAAATTATGTTCGAATAAGTTAGAATTACCCTCAGAAGGATTTTGAAGGTCAGACAAAGAGATTCCACCTGATATAGTAAGTAGGCAGAACCTGCATTAAGTTTTTTGAGAAAGAATCTCTAATCATGGAGATTTTGTTTTTTTAAAAAAGTAATCAGTTTGTGATAATGGTTTGGACTGGAAAGAGAAGAAACTAAAGACAAAACAAACAAACAAAAATCCCCTAAATATTGCACAATAAGGAAAAGAATATGAAATACTAAATAATATAAGCAGAGTTGAAATGGCAACCAGAGGAAACAAGATGTGTGTAGAGAATCTCATGAAAATAGAAGGCAGAGGGGCTGGTCTTGTGGCTCAGTGGTAGAGTGCTTACTGAGCATGCGTGAGGCACTGGGTTCAATTTTCAGCACTGCATATAAATAAATAAAACAAAGATCCATCAACAACTACTAAAAATATTTTTTAAAAAAGAAGAAAAGAAAATAGAAGGCAGACCAGGAGAGCAGAGGAAGGGATAAGGGAGATGGAGGAGGGAAAGGAAGGGGGAGGTACTGAGGCTCGACACTGATCAAATTGTATTATTATATTGTGTTCATATATGAATACATAACAGTGAATTCCATTGTTATGTATAGCTATGCACCAATAAAAATATAAAGGAAAAAAACCAAAATAACAACCTGGAAAAAATGATGTCATAAATAAGAGAGGACAGGTGACTGAGGACTCTTAAGTGGACAAAAATAAGAATGAGAATTTGAACTTTCAGCAAGATATTTGAGGGTAGGAGTCAGAAGATGAGTCGGATGTAGCTGGAGCAAAGGTGAAGGGTTAGGGTTGTTTTATGCTGATAAAACCCTAGTTTGCACAATAAAGTACACTAGCTTAATCCCCTAAAATGTTAATAAGTTCATTGAGGGATTGAGAGTAGGCAGAAAAAGAATAAATTGCCCAGGGAGAGTTAAGACACAGAGGATTACGGAAACCAAGAGAGGAAAGGATCCAAGAAATATATTCACACTTCCCTAACTTAATAAATAGCACCACCGCTCAGTAACTCAGACCCAAACCCGGGAATCATGCTGAATCTCTCCCCTTCTTTCTCACTCTGCACTCGACCCACAGCCTGTCTTGTGAATCAGCCTTTACACATGGAACCTGTCCTCCTACCTCTGCAGCTGCCACCCCGGCCAACTCACCAACATCTCTTTCCAGGGACACAATAACAGGCCTACAAGTGATCTGTTTTGTCCTCTAGGAATTTAAAAATCTGAGTAGTCCATCTGAAGTGCAAGTTCTATTAAGCCATTCTCCTGCTCTCAATCTTCCAATGGCTTTTCTTCATTCTTAGAAAAGAATTTGGTTTCCTTGCTGTAGCTCCCAAAGCCCTAGAAGACTGACCAGATAATTTGACCCAGATGCCTCTTTTTGGGATACCTGGGGTTGACTCAGGGGCACTCAACCACTGAGCCACATCCCCAGCCTTATTTTGTATTTTATTTAGAGACAGGGTCTCACTGAGTTGCTTAGTACCTTGCTTTTGCTGAGGCTGGCTTTGAACTCGCTATCCTCCTGCTTCAGCCTCCCGAGCCGCCGGGATTACAGGCGTGGGCCACCGTGCCTGGCAACCTGGCTGTCTTTTGTGGCTTCACCTCCACTACTCATCCCTTCTCCAGTCCCTATAGCCAAAATGACTACACCCTTGGCTTCCAACATCCCAAGCGATATTAAATATATACAAAGCAAAAACTATCATATAATATTAGGTAATTTAAGTTCTATGAACACAGGTAAGAAGAGAATAATGTGAGCTTAAGCCTTTTCCTTTGTTGTTACTTCTCCCCGGACTCCACTACCCACACCATCCCCACCACCACTACCAACACCACACGCCTTTTCATGACTTGCTTTTTTACCTTTTATTCTGTATGTTGTCAGTTACTGACCTAAATATTGGGAAACCAGCAGGGGAAAGAAAAACAGACAATACTCCCTGTATTCTGGGAGCTTCCGTTCTAGTGAGGGAGTCAGACAAGATGAATAAGTAAAGTGTTTTGCATGGTAGATAACAGCAAATGCTAAGGAGAAAAAACGAAGCAAACGAACAGAATATCGGTGCTGGATGTGGTCAATGTTGTAATTTTGGGCCAGGGATCAAGGATAGATCCACTAAGACGGAAAAAACTGAGTCTATAAGGCACAAAAGGCACAAAGATGGAGACCTGGAGAGGCATGTGGCTGGCTTGTTGGTGGGAGAGTCGGGGCATGGGGTGAAAATGGAGCACCACCGTCAGGCACCGTTGTTATCCTATCTCTCACCTACATTATTTTTCTTCAGAGAGTTTGTATCACCTGATATTATGTTACATATTTATCTTTTTATTTATTTAATGTCTTTCTCCCTCACTAGAAAATAAGTTCCACAAAGGCAGGACTCTGAATTCTTCAGCTTAACAGTGTCTGACCCACACGAGGAACTCAGTTTTATTAATAGATTAATGAGTGAAGGGGAGAGGTCTGGGACATAATGTTAGCCATGGGAGAGTGAAAGCAGAAAGGATTATTGGATCTGGCAGAAAGACCTGTCCTGGTCTGGTGGTCTTGACGAGTCCCTGTATCTTCTTAAATAAATATTTTACAAAATGGAAAATATGACATTACTCTATCCATTGAGTCCCTTGGAGAACTGACAAATCCCGTCCTGCTTGTTGTTAACATAATTATAACTAAAGCGTCTTAAGTCACATGTTAAGACTTAACTATAATCTCATTTACTGTGTGGGAGGTGTTATCTGTTGCATGCTTTAGGTAAAAATCTTAGAAAAGAGATATCCCCAAACTGCAGAGTGTGAACCACAGCTAAGCCTAAGCACTAAAGAACACTTTTCTAATGAAATGAATTAATGTACATGAAAGAGCTTTGTAGGCAAGATAAAAACATACAACTAATGGCTTTTCAAAGTCAGCTGCATGCCTTGTCCCACCTTGAAAGCATTCAGATCCTCAACACAACAACTACTTTGTAATAAAAGCAAAATCTTATGAAATCAGATATTTATAGTGTTATTAAGAGTAAACACTGTAGGCAGTGAATTGATGAAAAATATTTTAAACATTTCTACACTTTCAATCTAAAGAATAAAGAACAGACAGAAAAGCAAAAGAAATCTCTCCTGCAGTAGAGATGGTAAACTTTGTATTCGTACCATCTTTGGGGCGGGGGGAGCAGATATCATCCTTAATGGAAACAGCTCTAGCAAGGCAGGGTTCAAAGGAGAGAAGTCAACTATAGAATGCAAAAATAATTTCATGAAGCTGTGTTAATAATACTACCGACAATTGTTCTCTGCTGAAAGTAGTAATTTTCAAAAAAATCTTGGATACTTACATCTTGTTCAGGTTCATCAGACTAGCCGGACACGCTGGCTCAAGCCTGTAATCCTAGCACTTAGGGAGGCTGAGACAGGAAAATCATGAGTTCAAAGCCAGCCTCAGCAACGGGGAAGCGCTAAGCAACTCAGTGAGAGCCTGTCTCTACATAAAACACAAAATAGGGCTGGGGGTGTGGCTCAGTGGTCGAGTACCCCTGAGTTCAATCCCCAGTACCAAAATAAAAAAAAAAGTTGATCAGACTAAAAAGTCACCAAAGTTAACACATTGTGAATAAGATCATTGTGGGTGATAATGACAAGATTATAAAAGCATTAAGTAGTTCTTCTCATAAGCTTTTCTTGTTTCTAGTGTTAACTGTTGTGGAAAATAGTATATACTGCTTTAAACTGATCAAAAAATGTTTAGTCCAAAGTTGGAAACACTTATATCATGTAGATTTCAACACATCAGAAGAAAACTTTAAATTTTATGTTACATCAGAAATAAGTAAGGCATATATTTTAAAGTCACTTTCAAGATTTTTGCAAAATCAACCTTTACAAATATGCATTTTGATTACTTCCTGGAGTATGCACCGATTTGCATTATAAGTGTAAAAGTATTTTGAAATGGACAACAGTAGCTTGAAAGCAGTTTTATTTATTTCCCCTGCTTTTCTTTCTGTCTGGGTGAAATAGAAAACAGCAATAATGGACAGCTACATAGTAACTTTGTTGCTAGGCTACATGTGTGCCCATTTAACCTACTTCCTGACAAAGCAGTTCCCTCAGTGCTATGTACAAATAGGTCTTTGTTTCCCGTGATAGGAAAAAAAGGTAGGTTGACATCTTCTCTATACCATGTTTGTTTAGCAGGTTAGAGAGGCTTTAAAGGGAAAGGATACAAACACAATGAATAAACTTCAAAAACAAAAACAAAACAAAAACCTGACAGCTCCACACTTTACACCAGGTAACAGAGGTGAGGAATACAGTTGTGTCTCCGTGTGTATTCAGGAGTCTTCAGATCAAGAAGCAGACAGGAAATTTTTGTCTTTTTCTGTTTTTAAAAAACTGCCAGTTTTTCTACCTTCTCATAGATTCACAAAATTCTATGAGGAATTTTTCTGTGTCTCTTCCCCTGAAGGGCATATAAAATATCTCTTTATCTTGTCTCATCTGTTTGTCTGTCTTTCTCCCCCATCTCTGTCTCCCTGCCTCATCTAAAGAACTGAAGTACTGTATGTTTGTTTTATGTGAGCCTTGTAAAATGGCTCTTAAAGCATTCCCAAAGTGATGCAGATGTGACTTATGAGTAGCACACCCTACATTCCAGCTGTGCCCCTCCCACGCCCACCCTTTGTCCACCCCAAATCACACATGCACATCCCCTCACTCCAGGTCCCACTAGCCTCTCTGGATCCTGCATGCAACACATTAAGACTTCTAGGCAGCTTCCCAGAGAGTCTGTCAGAAAATGAGAGAGCATATTCCCCAACATTCCAGTTGAGCTCTCCATCATGCTTTGGGGTCCCAACCTCCTCCAAGTTTTCCTTACACTGGTGTTGAGCTCCTACACTGTCTCCTTTGCAGCAACTGGGGGTGTGATGAGTCTCCTCAGAATGTCAGAGGCTTTATGATTGTTCCTGGTGAATCAAATACTTGATTTATTTGTTGGAGATACAGTCATATTCATACAAAATAACAGTTCGTAATTTAGTTTTGCAAGTATCAGTAGAAACATTAAAATCCTTTTAAAGAAACAGTAACAGTAAACATGAGCTTGGTAATGCTGATCATCCTGGCACAGCAGTATCCGTTTCTAGCACATGTACTGTTCTCTCCTTTCAAAACCTGTACACAGCTTTACTGTGGTAGCAGTATGATCTCTTCTCTGACATGGGCCTTGCTCTTCAAGGTATTTTCTCAACCCTGTAATATGCCCTGTGTTTTTGGTACAATTTGAAATAATGAGCTTATCTTTCAGGTTTTAGACGAAAGCAGCACTGATGTTTCATTGAAACAAGAACAAAAGGAAGTTCCACTCATAAACGAAGGTAAAAAGAAATTGTTTTACAGAGATTAGCTCTAATATTTGAACCATTTTCCATATGGCTTATGTGACAGCCTGAGATATATTCAGAAGTTTGTCTGCAATTTTGATTTTAAAAAATTAAATTTGTTGTTCCATTCAAACCTAAAAAGAGGGGTGGAAAGAGAATCAATGGCTCATTTTACCCATTTGGGTAGGACAGAGACACCTCCTGGCTAAGAACAGTGTCCCCCAAACTACCACACTGCCTGAAATGCCCTTAGACTTGTGCCACTCACCACATTGAATTTTATTTAGAATTTTCCCAAGGATTGATTATCAGGTCTATAATTTCCAGAATCTGCTTTGAAAATGTAATAAAATGCCTTATTTTAATCGTTTAGTCCCTTTCCTGCTTTTCATGATTCCTCTGAAATCCATAAGAGTATTTCAACACATGTATTTATTATTTCTTTCATTTCCGTGGGATTTATATGTTTCAGGTAAGACTTGAATTTATTTAAACTTGCCCTCATGATATTTAAGCCAAATTTAATCTTCTAGATTTAAAAAAAAATGGAAAAAATTGAATTTAGAATATTTTAGTTTCTCAGTGTTCATTCATCATCAGTACTATAATTCTTGCATTGTGTTATATTATTATTATTATGCCATTCTCTCTTTTATTTTAATGTTATGTCATTGGGCCCAGGCAACACATGCATTATTTTCATCATCATTGTCTTTATTCTGAAATAAGTTTGAAATCCCTTCTTAGTCTCTTTAATGAGTCTCAGCTTGGTTGGCTTCATCCTTCCAGGCCTTTTTTGTGCCAATCCATGCGGTCAGTTTGTGTTCACTTTGGTGGTAAGCTTTTCCTTCCTGCACATTCTGTTGCTTAGGTAACCTAATCAGCTATTCATTCACAATTTTATTTTTTTAAGCCTTTTACTGAGATCCCTAAGAAATCACATTTTTCTTTTTCATCTTAATTAGGATAATTTGTAATTCCACAATCAGGATTTCTTTTGTAAGGATCTCTTAATTTTAAAGCCAATCTTGTAGATGTTTCAAACTATTACTGTGCCTTCAAGCACTTCCAGATTGTAATGAAAAAATCATTACTATAAGTTTGATCCTGAAATTAATATTTAATTTTAAATATCCATCCTGGGTTTGGCAGGAACAAATTGTGAAAATATTTTTAAATGATTGTAATTATAGATTAATTGACTGTTGAGTTAAAAATTTTTACTTTGTATGCAAGTCAGCAAGTACAGCCAATGGTGCTTACCCTGTGCTTGGAAAACCTCTGGCCATCCGTTCTCTTTTATGTTTTCCTTGAAGAACTTGGCAGATCCTCAGCATTGACCCACCATGTAAAACTTCCCTCCTTTTGTCCTGTTCTTGGCCTTCAATATCCCTAAACTTATTGATAGAGGTTTACTTAATAGAACAAGATATCTGGGTATTTAAAACAAAGAATTGGAGAGAGAAATGGAAGAAGGACAGATCCAGTCGTTGCTTATACTGTTTTTAAAACTCTTAGCCAATCCAAGGGAAGCTTAGATTTCTACTTACTGAGGACTAGGAATAGATCATTAGCCTGAGATCCCTTGAGTGAAAAGACTGACATGTGACTTTAGGTCTCTTTCTGCTTTCAAGTTTAGCTCTTTATTGGTGACACATTTTATATGAAGATATGTCAGAATATCTTTGAACCTAAAGTCAAAATGAGAGAATAGGGTAGTAGAGGGCAGACAAGTGTATGTTTTGGCAGAAGTTGGGCACTGTAGGGACTATGAACAGTCCTGATCAGTCACCCATACACTCATAATAAACACCAATAAAAAATATATAAAACAACCCAAGTAACAGAGGCCCTTGAATTATTATACACACAATATATACCTTCTTAAAATTATTATGAAATACCTTAAGAACATATTTATAAATTGCCTCAAAATTGGTACAGCGTAGGAGCTGGAGTTGTAGCTCAGTGGTAGAGTGCTCGCCTAGCACGCGGGAGGCACTGGGTTTGATCCTCAGCACCACGTAAAAAAATAAAATAAACATATTATGTCCACTACAACTAAAAAAAAAATAGATATTTTTTAAAAATTGATACAGTTTACAGGTGGCATTTGAATCAGAACAAAATCATATAGTTAATGAATGGTAAACAATTCATTGGTTCAGTTTTTTGTGTGATTATCAAAATTGTCTTCCTTTTGTCTCTGTGCTTATGAAGAAAAACAGGAGCTGTTCAGCGATACTACAGCAATAAAAAGAAAGTCTTCATTTTCTAATGAGGAAAGGTGAGTGTACTACAATTATACAAATTCCGAGTAAGTGCAGTTATCCTGTTGAAAAGTAATTATCAATGTTTCAATACAAGAAGAAAGAAAATAGTGGCAACAAAGGCAATTAAAAATAGAACCAAATTTTACAACAGTGACAAGAAAGAATGAAAATTCACCTTTCCCCCAAACCTTTTCATTTCTTTTGTGAGGATTTGGGAATAATGAAATGGAGTGGGCTTAACTTCTACCCACCACAAGTAAACAGTTCTGGTTACTGTGATGTAGTCAAAGCACTAAAATGTCACACACATATGAGGTATGACTATACAATCATGAACTGATTTTTTTTCCTGTGTGAGTCATTGACTTATTGACAGATATACCTACAATTATTACAATAATTGCATTCTAGAATTTTCTCGACATGAAAATTTTATCACTCATAAAATCAACTGGATATTTTAGATACCCAGTAGAATTAAAAGAATGCTTTCAAAAAAAAAAGATTCTTAACCTCTGCTACAGATTTATTTAAGTGGGTTTTCAGGTATTCATACTTGATTTCTCTGAACTCAGATGCTGTGCCCCTTACATTACCCTTGAATTAAGGTCAAGAAAAGACAGAGGACCTTTCATTTTTCTGCACTTGACAGCAGAGTGGTTAGTTACTCCAACACTGAAGTCCAGTTTTACTCTCCTACTCAGAAGCCTTCTGTTTTAGTCAGCTTTTTCACTGCTGTGACTGAAAGATCTGACGAGAACAATTTTAAAGGAGGAAAAATTTATTTGAGGCTTATGGTTTCAGAGGCCTTAGTCCAAAGAAGGCCAGCTCCAGGGCTGCAGGTGAAGCAGAACATCATGGCAGAAAAGAATGGCAAAGGGAAACAACTCATACGTTGATCAGCAAGCAGAGAGAGACTCCACTCGCCATATAGGAATATATGCCCAAAGCCACACCCCCAATTCCCACTCCTCCTGCCACACCCTACCACTTTAGTTACTACTCCCCTTGCCATTAATCCCTATCAGGGAATTACTTCACTGATTGGGTTAAGACTCTTACAGCCCAGTCATTTCTCCTCTGAACCCTCTTGCATTGTCTCACATTTGAGCTTTTGGGGGACACCTCACATCCAAACCATAACCCCTTCCATAGCGTCTATAGCTCTATCACTTTTAAGGTCAAATACAGACTCATTAGCATGGCACAGACTCCTCCACTCTTGCCCCTCCTTCTAATCACCACCTTGCTTCCAAGAAGTTCCAAATTACTTATAGTTTATTTTATCACATTCTTCCACCTGTTTGTCTACACTGCTTTCCTGGCTTGCATGCCCTCTGCAAGTTTTGTGCCCATCTCCCTTATCCTTTCATTCAAGCCTCAGCTCAAATGCTCTTTTCTGACTTTCCAGGAAAACCCAGGTGTTCACAGAGTCACTGCTGCATTGATCAGGTTGCATCATAATTCCTTCAATTTCAATAATTATTTGTTAAACACCCACTAGGTTTTAATCAACAAGGGTAAGTCCAGTGGAATTGTCTGGTTGAATATCCATCTTTGCACTTCACAGATGCTCCTTAAAGACATATCTTTTCTTCTTTGTAATTCTAAATCTGAGAGGTCTTCCCTGAGAAAAGAAATCTGCCCATGGTGACAAGTCGCATTCCCCCCATGAAGTCATCCAGTGCTGGTTTTTTTTAAAGCACTTATTATTATTTTAAATTATCTGGTTTACTCATCCATTTATTTTTAACCACTTTCATTCTAGCTTGCTTGCTTTCTGTTTTCCACTAGAAGCTAACTCACTCCAAGAAAACAAAGTCTGTCTTGTATCCAAAATGGCACCAGACTCATAATCAGCAGTCAGTGTCTATTGATTGAATGAATGAATGCTTTCCCTCCCTTAGTGCTGTTGCTAGGGCTTTTCATGGACAATGTTTTAATCTAGAATTATTTATTAAAATTTGAGCTATAATTTAAGATCCATGCAGACACTAAAACATAATTGTGCATGTATTATTTTCATATATCACTTTTAGATATTATGTTTTTTTAAATCATTGTTGACTCAAATACAACATGAATTTTAGAACTACAACCCAACTAAAACAATATTTTTATTATTTATTTTTTACTTATTTGTTCTAATTAGTTATACATGATAGCAGAATGCATTTCAATTCATTGTACACAAATAGAGCACAACTTTTCATTTCTCTCCATGATGTAAAGTCGTACCACATATGCAGTCATACATGTACCTAGGGTAATGATGTTCATCTCATTCCACCATCTTTTCTGCCCCCATGTCCCCTCTCCCTCCCTCCCTCCCCTTTGCCCAATCAAAGTTCCTCCATTCTTTCCACACACCACCCCCCTCCCCCATTATGGATCAGCAACCACTTATCAGAGAGCACATTCAGCCTTTGGTTTTGGGGATAGGCTTAGTTTGCTTAGCATAATATTCTCCAATTCCATCCATTTACCTGCAAATGCCATAATTTTATTCTCTTTTAATTCTGAGTAATATTCCATTGTGTATATGTACCAGTTTCTTTATCCATTCATCTATTGAAGGTCATCTAGGCTGGTTCCACAGTTTAGCTATTGTGAATTGAGCTGCTGTAAACATTGATGTGGCTGTGTCACTATAGTATGCTGTTTTAAAGTCCTTTGGGTATAGACCAAGGAGTGGGATAGCTAGGTCAAATGGTGGTTCTATTCCAAGCTAAAACAATCTTAATGGAAGAAATTTATCAAGTGCATTACTAATGATAGTGATGATAAGGACAAGCATAATAATTATTAGATTCTATTTGACAAGTACTTACTACCAAGCATTAAGATAAAGTCTTTGTATATCCATTTAATCCTCAGAACAACTCTGTGAGGTAGGCCCTGGTATTCTTTGACAGAAAGAGGTTGAGAGAAGTATACCATACTCTGCTCTGGTGTAGTGTATTTACCTTCTATTCCCAATACCAACATGAATTTCCAGCATCCATAAAATATTGTTGTAAGGGAAGATTTCCCTTAATAAAATGTTAGCATGAACATTTAGACATTGTGTAAGTATTCTTTAACAGACAGTTAGGCATTCACATTTATATAGTATTCTTAATCTTTAAAAAAAAACAGCTGAAGTTAGACAGTATAATTAATGCTAAAGAACTGTTCACAATAGAAGCACATTCCATTTGATATAAACTTTTGTCCAATTTCTAAAAGGCCCTCCCCATATAAACGCATAAACCTCTCAGGAGCTGTGATCTTAATTTAAGGATGTCTGCATGAAAATATTACAGAAATTTCATTACATGACACATAGGCTGTGCATGATCTGACCTCTACCCATCTTCACTTCCCATATTTTACCACCCTCAGCCTCTTGAAATTTTCTGTTCCCACCATTCCAAAAGCTTTGGTTTTATGACACGCTACACCACTATTTTGTGCTTCCTCACTGTGATGTATTTTCCATTTTACAGCCAGAAGTCCTTTTAAAACTTATATCTCGTCATCTTGCTGCCATGCCTGAAACCTTCCCATGTAATGTCTGCTTGGAAGGAATTTAGTTCCCTTTCTGAGGCCACAGAGCACCAAACTCTCTCACTTCAGCCTTCTCCCTCTGCTTCCTGCTAACTCCATCCTCCAGCTTCGACTTTCTCATTTTTCCTTGAACAGCCCTCGAGCTTTCTACCCCAGGATCATTACACTTTACCTGGAGCACTCTTCCTCCAGATCTTTGCTAAAAGATCTTTCTCTTAACTGCCTTTGTTCTTTTTTTTGTTTTATGTCAGTGCATTTCCCCAGGTCTAAAATAGAACTTAAGTCTCTTCCAGCAAAGAAGAAACAAGTGTTATATGATTAGTGTTGTTAAGAATAGATTATCGGGCTGGGATTGTAGCTCAGCAGTAAAGCGCTTGTCTTGCACACGTGAGGCACTGGATTCTATCCTCAGCACCACATAAAAATAAATAAATAAAGATAATGTGTCCATCTACAACTAAAAAAAAAATTAAAAAAAAAGAATAGATTATCACCAATGCTATTTAACTGTGGCTACCCAAAAAACCTTGACACAATATATGACAAGAATAAATGCTGATTAGTTTAATTATCTATTTTATATAACAACTACATATGTGAAAATTTATGCCCTTTTATTTGTTGTGTATTAAGATTTCATTTGTTTCTGAAACTGTTAGTATCTAATGTGGTTTCTACTTTGGAATTGTGAACCCCAGCTTGCCCTGTGTGCCAATGGAAGATTTAAGTCCAAGTTCTGGACACGAAGCCGGAGTGGTTGCAAGCAATGGTTGTAAAGTTGCATCTTCACTGATGACATCTTCTCAAAGCACAATTGTTAAGGAAATAGCAAGAAAGCTGATGTCTAATTTAAGGTAAAGTCAGTTACTAATGTTTTCCCACATGCTTTGTTGAACTTTCTAAACAGTGACAACTGTTTCTTATTTTTCCTGCATGGTAATGTTATTGAGTAAATTCCAGGGAGTGACTTTGTGACCTGTCTTCTAACTATACTGAATTAGATATACCTAGATATACCACAGGTTAACTGACCCTTGAAATAGAGCTGCAGTTGCTAACCACCTACCATCACATGGCCCAGCAATATGGTCACTGTTGGTCCTCCTTTGAATGCAATAAAGAATTGTTACTGAATTTGCTTATTACTTTTTTTCTCCCACACAAAAACTCTCATGACATTTGTATGGCCTTTCAAAATACCTATTTCTGTAGATTTAGATACTTGTTGAGTGAAACTGAACTTTACCTTTTTCTTCCGTGTGGAATGTTGGCATGCGTAGGCATGGTTAGTAAGGAAGTTAGACATTTGGATCTCTGTTCTCAAAGGATGGGGACATGGAGGAGTAAAACCCAGGATTCAGGGGTTCTCCAAATAGGGACTGATGATGGAAGGGGGCTTTATGACCAAGCCCCAGACATCTGTGTACAAGAGTGCTCTACAATAGGTGTCACATGGGAGGATGAGTGTGGGAGCAGTAGTGCCACTGAATGAGCATACCCAGTGGTTTCCTGGGGTTTAGTCTGTGAGGGGCCTCTGTGGGGAGAGGCTGTGGGCCAAGGAGAGCACACAGCATGCTGTAGCTCAAGTAGTGATTTTCTTATCAGTGACTGACAGAGTCCTCCTGAAGGGGAGAGTTCTGGAAGAGTGGAAGGAGGAAGGAAGAAAAGGTAGAGGAAGGGCCTGTCTGGAAGGGCTACAGCCTCTACTAGGGCTCTGGCTTTTGTCATGTTGGTGAAAGTAGACCACTGACCACAGTGGGCACAAACTGATTTCTGCAGTCTGCCCAGGGCTTAATGGAAGTCTCTGTGGCAGTATGCAGGGTTCAAGGCTCTATTTACATGGTATGTAGGCTCACCTGCTACGCCCTAGGATCAATGCCTCATACCAGTCCTGCCTCAGGACAGGAAGCATTCTAGTTATATGTAAGAAGACAATGTGTTGACTGAGCAATGAAGCCAGGGAGCTGTATTCCTCATCACCAGGTTCGGACCACCTAGGTTTCCTGGGCTGGCCTGGCCAGCTTACACTAGTCTGGAAGTGAGACAAGAGGAGGATAGACCTTAGCATTGTACAGGTGTCATGAAGTTGTAAAGGCCACTTGTCCAATGATCTGGAATGATGTCAGTATTGTACTGCTCTGTCCTTCAGTAGAATCTCTGAAGAATCAGAATCTCCAACTAGTTTCTTACCCTCTGTCAGGATATTTTCCAAAATTAGTACATAAGATCCTACGTTTTTCGGTTGGGTAGCCTTAAATTGGAATTCAGGTTGATTATTTACTATTTCTAAGATTTGGGTGTATCCATTGGTCACTAAGGCATGATGTCCAATGATTGGGCCATCACTATAAGTAAACCAGGCTTTCTCCCCCACCTTACTCCTGAGGACATCTTGCAGTAGTACCCCAGGGTGGGGAGGGAGTGCACAAACACATGTCATAAACCCTACTGTGTTAGCCAAGTGTAAATTGATCAAGTGTGAAATATCTCAAAATCATCACTGCTTCTTACATTGAGGCTTTCTTGATGATAATAATAACTATCGTTTTTGAGCCTTTATTTTATTTTAAGCATTCGCTTAAGTATTTTATGATTTACTTCGTTAGACTAACTTACAAGATTGGTATTACATATTTTTTTCTTTCTTTTTTTAATGGATGAGGAAATTGAACCTGATAGAAGATAAGTAACACATTGAAACTCATACAGACAGTTACATAGCTACTAAGAACAGGGCTTAAGCCCAGAGTCCCTAATTTGGAATCCTACCCTCTTAATCATAGGCAGACAGACAGATGTCTTTCCTTACTCTCCACACTATGAGACTGGAGAGACCCGAGCATGTTGGCAGCAGCTTGGATGCACTTAATTAACTTTCTTTTATAGTTGGATGAACTTTCTTTTTAAAAAGCATTATTTTCTTTATTTTTCACTTAGCTAATTTTTGTTCTTCATATATTCTTATTATTTTAATGATTACATATGATCAAAAGGGGCAATTTGATCCAATGTACTAAGACTTTAAAGAGTATCTACTTCTATCATTAGGCATCAATACAACATTAAAATATCCCACAAATGTCCCTTTCTGAACCTTCTGCCTAATGAACATCTAGGCACCTCCTAATTGCTTGGAATCGTCACATTGCCCTCACCCCAGCACACGGAAAGCCAAATGTGTTAGTATGTCAACTCTATTCTGTGCCAACTTAAATTTTCTCTGGTGATTGCTTTACTCAAAACATTCAGTGAAGAAAGAAAAGGTGTGAGGAACACAGGCCTTCACCAGAGCAAAACACACTCTTCATTTTACCCATTTTCTGCCTTTAGGAACATGTGGTATGTTTTCTCACATTTATCAGTAAAAGCAGAGGGGTTTTTTTTGTTTTTTGTTTTTTGTTTTTTTGCTTTTGTTAAGTGCTTGTTTTGTTTTATTTTTTGTACTTCACTATTTTATATGAGGTCCACATGTTATTTCTTGAGTGAACTAGAGTTTACCTTAAGAGGTAAAAACTGGCTGGCAATGTGTGATGTGAAGGGCACAGTGCTGTCCCTACCCAGATTGCTCGCCACCTTTACCTTGCCTGTCACACTGCAAAGAGGAGTGCCGGACCTTCCAGTGATGTGTAGAGTCCTTGCTCCACCTGGCTCACTGGGACCTGCCCCAGCCTTTCTATTCCCACACTGCCAGAGTAGTGCCCGTCCTCCTCTATTTAATGATGCTAGCTGAATAAATTAATTTAAAATGTAGTCTTATTGTCTTTTTTCATTACCTGATTATGCTCAGTTTAAAAGTTTCTCCTATGTTATTTTTTGTTCTATAAGTATTAGTTTAACTCCCAAATAAAGTAAATTTTTTGAAAATAGATTTTTTTCATATTATGTCTAACATTTCCTTGTATGTATTCAAGAATAAATTAAATTGAAAGGAAAATATAAAAAATGAATAGTGTTGCTGGATGTTAAAATATTTTTAAATAATAGGGTGGGACTAAGTTGTTTTAAGTTAGATGGAAATAAGCTAAACTGAAATACAGACTTACATTTTCCAGGCAGGTCCTAAACATTGGAGTAGTATCAAATTTCAAATCACTTTGAATAGTAATAATAGTAATAGTATAATATGAATTTGTTTTTCACTTAGTATGTACCAGGCACTGTCTGAAGGGCTCTCTTAAACTTTACAATGATTTTATCACTTCATACTCTTATTATTCCCATCTTATGGATGAGAAAACAAAGGCATGTAGAAGTTAAATAATTTGTATAACACTTATGTAGTACACTTGGGATTTGAATCCTGAGCCATCTGGCCTAACAGTCTTTGCTTTAATTTGTAAACTCCAGTACCTTGTTTGGCTTATTATTGTATTTATGAACTTGAAAATGTATACTTCATTTATTTCAACTCTATAAAAACACGAACATGCTCTGCGTTGTCTTAAATTTTAAAAATAACAAAAATAAAATTTAAAAAGAAATGCACTTTTTAAGGTTGCTACCATTTGCTAAAGCAAAAGAAAAGACCACAAACATACAACTAGCAACCAGGTCTGTTAGAAACCATTGCTGGATTCCTGGCTTTAGAAAATGGAATCATGTAATTTCCATTTCATCCTGGTCTTTCATTGGATTGACAAAGAGGGTTTTAGTCAAGCTCAGGTAGGAGACTTGCTCTTCTTAGCCAGCACTAAGCTGATTAACCAGATCATTGTTTAAAAAGATTGGGTGGATTCAGATACCTCTAGGTGGCCCTGCTCACGTCTGCTGTGTCTAGAAGGGGAATTCTGTTAATTTAAGTCAGAGATTTTTTCATGCCATTTTCACTAAGAAAACACTCGCTCTGTGGAGAAGGTAACTTGACTGTGGAACAAAAAGGAAATGACCTTTAGCAGAAACTTCCAAAGTCTGTCCATCATTTTTAGAGATAGTGCCGGTTTTTAATGTTGGCTCTCTCGTTGAATCCTATGAAAACTTCTAGATAGAGATTCTACAGAAATTCAACAGAGATGAGCACTGTGGCCAAGTCCTGGAAGCAAATAGTAGCTCTGGAAGAGTTCTTTAGGAGATTTAATTCTTGAGTTCTTGAGAAGAGAGAAAAATGTTAAAGATAAATTCCTGATATTATTATCAAGTCTGGTTGTAAAATCAGTGCTTCAGGGGAAGGGCAGTTCCTAGGTAGGACAAGAGTCCTATTGAATAGCAGCATTTGGTTCAAGAATCCCTTCAAAAGGACATTGTCTTCTTAATTCAGCAACCAAGTGAGGGGACACTGTTTTATTCTTATAATTTTACACTGCTTGCCTCCTGGCCCACCTGCTTGAAGGGCCCTTATATGGATGATAGGATCATTACATCTGTTCTAACAAAAGGCTGAAGTTTGCAGGCAGAGAGAGGTTTGATAGGATGTACCCTTCAGAACAAAAGAGAGCATCCCTGACACATTCCACAGAAGACTCAAGCCAGTAACTGAAGGAGTTTTTACAGAGCTGTTAAACATCTACAATGAGATGTTTGGTGGTTTTTGGTATTTTTCCTGTGTGATTTTTGATATCTTATACATTTTTATTAATATTATCTACTATTTTTCCTGAATTAATTTGGTAGGAAAAGGAGAAGGTCTATCTATATGTTTGTGCTTAGAGACTGCAAGTCGCTGGCTGGGTTCTTTCTCCCTAGTCAGTCTTGTGGGACAGAATCCCCAAGGGAAAAGCTACCTAGCAGCAACTGTATTTAGAAGAAAGTGAAGATAAAATACTGGGAAGTCCTAGAAAGAAGGATGGTACAGGAGGCCTGCTTGGGCCCTGATGGAGTGTATCCTTCACAGCCAGAAAACTGAGGAATCACTTCTCAAAGTGTTTTCATAAAGATGACATGAAATTAGGCACACAAAACAGCAGTGGTTGGCACATTTCTAGAACTCTTTAAAGGGTAGTTAGATCTGACTCAGGTGGCTCAGACATTTTACCAAAGGAAGATATTCAATTTCCTAATGTCAGGTGCAGATGTAGAATACTTCCTTCACATCCCCACCCCCACGTTTGTCTAACCCCTACTCTTACTTTGGGGCTCCCAAATATGAGTGAGGGCTTCCAAATGTAAGTCATGGCTCCCAAATACATGAGTTAAGGATCCCAGTATGAGTTGGGGTCCCTCCTTGGGGCTGTGGTGCTATATGCCATCCTCCTGGAATGCTGCCCATGTCATTGTGGAGAAGCCTGCTTCCTTGGCACTCCACATTGTGTTGAATCAGTGCAGAGAGAAGCATTGGGATCCTAACCTGCAGGGCATGATGCAGGCTGTGTGAGGCTGCACTGAGCAAAGGCTGCCATAGTAGTTTCAAGACAAATTATCTGTGAAATTAATGAGTTTGAGAAAATACGAAATCACAAAAGCTGCAGTGATTTCAGTGAAACCTTCACATGAAGTAGTGTTCAGTTTTTAAATTGCATCTGTCCATCACCTATCCATTTCTGGAAATAATAGTAATGTGTGAGACACATTCTTCAGACTATAAATGATGTGTAGGGGATGTTTTGAAGAAAAGATACCACAGATGAAAATTATCCAGAATGAATGGAGAAGTTTTTCTCTCCCCACCCTCCCCCTTCACCCTCTCCCACTTACCCCCAAATACCAGCATCATATGTTTGTTTATCTAGAGTATTTCTTGGATGATTGATTTACTTTAAATTTAAATAACAAGAAACAAACAAACAAACAAAAAACATATATTCGCCATGGAAAGGACCCACATTTAGAAGTGGTTTCATCCCTGTGGTGGGGAAGGGAGGCTGATCTGGATGAACGTGGGAGCATTTCATAATGGAAGACTTCTCACCACTCCTGTCCCACCAAACCAGTCATAGAGCCAACAGGTTCTCTTTCCCAGGGACTCCAGTTGCAGCTTTCTTTCTATGCCATCTGATTCTTTTCATCTCAGATCCCTGGAAACCCATTTCCATCCCATCCCCACCCTATTCATCTGCTTCTAACCAGGCAAGTCTTTCTGGGAGCTGTGTGTATTATATTTAATATTTGGGCAATGCTGAAACTGTCTGGCTTAAATCTCCTTGAAACTATAAATGCAAATAAAATATTTAAAATACTAAGGAGGTATTATAGGAAAGAACCATTTTATCTCTGGTGTACCATATTATTTTACAACTGAAAAGATTTTGTCAATCCTTTAGATAATATGCATGAGGATCTTGGAGCTCATCAACATGAAAACACTACACACTTTTTAGATGTGATGGTTATAAATTTCTAGATTTCATGTTCTCTCAGGAATGAAAGATGTGTCATCTAAATGATTAATCACAGAAAAGCTGTTACATGAGTAGGGTGGGTTCCACTGCCTTTTGGTAAAATGAAGCACCTGTCAGAGCAATGGCCACCACTGTTTTGAAAAAGCAGAATCCAGATATGATTTCTAAGAGTAGTCCCAGAGGCCCTAATGAAGGGAATTGCTCTGAAGAATTAAGCTCTTTGGCTTCCTTGGAGAAAATGTCAATAATGCAAGACTGTTTTCCTGCCTGTTTTCCTCCAGGAAGTTTACTGTGCTGAGTTCTCTGCAGAAAAGAACACTCAGGCAGGTGCCTGGCTTGCTTGCACTGGTTGGTGATAAATTGTTAAACATTGTGAGCTTTTTTTTTTCCTTCCTGTTCCCATTTTCTTTTCCTTTTTCTTTCTGTGCTTTTCCTTCAGTATTTTTTAAGATTTTTAAATAAATGTAGATTTGCTTGCAGTTTTAAGAAATAATGCAGAAATAAGACTGTACTCTTCAGTTTTTCCCATTGCAACATCTTGCAAAACTAATCAGAACATCAGTGTTGACACAGTGAAGACACAGAGCATTTCCATCACTGCAAGAATCCCTTCTATTGCCCTTTTATAGTTACATTCAGGTCCTTTCTGAGGAACACTTTGAAGCCAATGGTAACAAAATATTGGGAAAGAGTTAATGTTGATCTTTGCCAAATATTTAATATGCAGGGGACAAAACCGATTCTGATTGGTGTGTGGTACGTTTCTTATCCTGGTATATCCCTATTTCTGCTCTCCTTCCATTCCTAGGGAGATCCTTCTGTATTTTTTCCCTGAGTATCAGCTACCATCAGAATTTGAGTGCCCATCTGCAGAAGAACTCGTAGCAAGTTCTGAGGTAAGCTGGCTTCTTAGAACTCTGAAGGATGACAGAATAGCCTGGATTTAGTCCTCAGTGAAGACAAATATAAAGTGGTAACAGTAAGAAGACCTAGAATGGCGTAAGTGAGTGAAGATGGGATCTTTATACCAACTGTGTATCAGACTCAACAGTGTATGTGAAATCACGTGGGTAGAGTCAGGTGGAGAAGATCTTACAGATGGAGAACACTCAGTCACAGAGATCAAAATAAATGGGACATGGTGGCTGACTCGCCTATCCCCAACCCAAAATAGTTTCTGTTCCATAGATGCACTTCCTCAGTGGCTGTTAGAAGGGGCTGAGCTGAGGTTTGGGTAGGTCACCATATCAGGTGTCTAGAGCACTCGTCTAATTAGAATCATTAAAACATCACTGGAGGTGATGAAGAGGATTGCATTTTCCAAGCCTCCTCAGGTATGATTGAAAGGAAACTTTTGTCAGCCACCTGGAGTGCAAAGGGTGAGCCTTAGTTGTCATGCTCCCATAAATAACGTTTAGCACATACCATGCAGCTCCCCCGCCCCATAGGGCTGAGGGGCTACTGAGGTGTGTGGGCCAGCTGGGCCACTCCAGGGTGGAGGGGACAGCCAGCATAGCACAGGAACGCAGGAAGTCCCTTCTCCACTCCGTGCTCAGCGTCTCTTGTGGAGCTGACGGATACACAAGAAAAGACTCTCAGTGAAAAGAACACAGATTATTAATCAAACAAAAGTGCCACATGTCCTAACTGATCCTGGGTGAAAGTCCTTGTTTTCCATTGTACTGTCTTGGTTTTGACTTTTTTACCTTCTCTCCTCACCCTATGCTCTCCATGGAGCTCCCAGCTCCATTAACCTAACTAGGACCTTCCTTGTCAGTGTCCCCAAAGTTCTTTCATGACAAATGCTTAGCCACTTATCTGACCTGACTTCCCAAGGCTCTTGACCCAGCCCCCCACTTTCTCCTTCCTGGAGCACTTTCTCTGCATGGCTTCTCTGACCACACTCTTCTCACTTTTTTTGATTACTTCCCTCCCATCTTCTTTATGGTGACTCCTTCCCTACGTGGATTCTGAATGTTGCCATGTCTGAGGGTGTGTTCCTGAACCGCTTTCTTCTATTAAATGTCATTTTTGGATGACTTACTTAACACGAACCCATAACTCCCAGGCTATTTCTCTGGCTCTCTCTTTCAAGAAATCCAGGCTCCCATTGCCTTCTAGACATTTCTTTTTCAGGATTCACTATTTTATCATTTAATTTTCTTTTCAGCTTCATTTTTTTAATCACACATTTTTTAACCATGCTGTATTTGTTTATGTAAATTGCCTTAATCCATTTTTGGTTTTGTTTTGAATGAAGTGAGGTATAATTTAGTTAATTAATTTATTTGGATCCAAACTTAAAAGACCAATACTACCACTGTTGGCTGGTTCTAGGTTTATTTATACTAGATATTTGCATGTTATAACTCTGTTGGAGACATTGCATTCTCCAAAGTTAATATCCTGTTCTCTTATCATTTATGAAAACAGCTGGAGCAATGCCCAGAGCAGATGAACAAAAAGCTGAAAATATGTTTCAACCAGGTAAGCCTCCATTCAATATAGTCATTTATATTCTAAATGACCAAAGGAGAAATAATATAAATTTCCAAATGTTAGTTTGGAAGGAAATCAAATTTACATTTACTTATCAAGACTTAGATTAATGTGTAGTACATCAGATGTCATAAAGCAACATCTTTTGAATTTTCAAATGCAAATGTTTCCACAACATAAAGCTTGTGAAGCACTTGGGATAGGATTGTATTTTGAAGAGGAAACAAGATGTTCTCAGCCTTTAAGAAATATTTTCAATCAATAAATGGACAAAATAACTAAAAATACACTTCTAAAAAAAAGAAATACAAATGGTCAACAAATATGTGATAAAATGTACAATCTCCCTAGCAGTCAGGGAAATGAAAATCAAAACTACATTGAAATTTCATCTCATTCCAGTTAGAATGACAATCATCAAGAATACAAACAATAATAAATGCTAGTGAGGATGAGGAGGAAAAGATACACTCATACATTGTTGATGAGACTGAAAATTAGTACACCTCTCTGGAATGCAGTATGGAAATTCCTCAGAAGACTAGGAATGGAACCACCATATGACTCACCTATTTCACTTATTGGTATTTATCCTAAAGAACTAAAATCAGCATACTGTTGTGATACAGATATGTCACAGTGTTCATAGCAGCACAATTCACAATAGCCAAGTTATGATCCAGTCAGGTGCCCACCAACAAATAAATGGATAAAGAAAATGTGATATGTATACACAATGGAGTATTACTAAGTCATAAAGAAGAATAAAATTATGGCGTTTGCTGGTAAGTGGATGGAAATGAAGAACATCATGCTAAGTGAAACAAGCCAGACTCAGAAAGACTTCCCTCATATGTTAAAACTAGATCAAATATGGGGGGAAAAGTGTGTGTTGGGGATGGGGGGAATCCCATGAAATATATTCACTGAATTCTTGAAAAACTAGACTAAAGCAGAAATTGTTTATAAAGTTTTAAGTTATGTCAGACACTTCAAGATCTCTGTGAGTTTTTCCCTTAGTATCTTATCAATAGTTACTGATTGTGATTTTTCATTTTAAAAGTAATTTTTAATAATATAAAGAAGGAATTTAAAGAAATTTATCTATTGTCCCAAACCATCCAAGTTTTACTGATGCTAATATTCTTTGGTACTTTACTACAACCTTTTGCTTTCTGTGTAGATTTTTTAAAGCAGTATCTAATTTTTAAAGATTTCCTGGGACATAAAAGATTTCATGCTGTCCTTCAGTTTTGTTATAGAAATTGCCCACACGATCATATGCCCTCAATTCCCTTATTTCACACTCCAGGGAAGAGGGACTCCAAGATGTGGCCAAGCTAACAGGGGGACTCATGCTGGAGCTGGGATGACCAGATGTCATTCAGACATCTCCCTGGTGCCACAAGAGCCTGGAACTTTTCATGGCACCAGAATCAACACTGAGATGTCAGGTCATTGCTGACACTTTACCCGTGTTTTCTCAAACCTGTACACCAGCTCCATCACTAGCACATACATTAGCATCTTCTTCCATGTGCTGGTGCTTACAGCCTTCTTCTGTAAAACTACCATAACAGCATGCACGTGTATAAAGAATAGGAGGTGAATGGCTCCCCTGGAGCTCCTCAAAGCACAGCTGTAAGCAGAGAGCCTCATCTCTCTTTCTCTCTTTTTTTTATTCTAGTTATACATAACAGTAGAATGCATTTTGGCACATCATATATAGATGGAGTGTAACTTCTCATTCTCCTGGTTGTATATGATGTAGCATACGTGAGTCATGTGATCGTATGTGCACATAGAATAATAATGTCCAATTCATTCTACTGTCATTCCTACCCCCATACGACTCCCCTTCCTTCTGTCTAATCCAAAGTACCTTTCTTCTCCTCCTCCCCCCATTGTGAATTAGCATCCACATATCAGAGAAAACATTCAGCCTTTGGTTCTTTGGGATTGGCTTATTTCATTTAACATAATATTCTCCAGTTCCATCCATTGACTGGCAAATGCCATAATTTCATTTTTCTTTAAGGCTGAGTGATATTCCATTGTGTACATATACCACAATTTCTTTATCCATTCGGCTGTTGAAGGGCACCGAGGTTGGTTCATAGTTTTGCTATTGTGAACTGAGCTGCTATAAACATTGAAGCCTCATCTCTTTTATAGAGAATGATGTATACTTGAATATTTTTGCTTTGTAAGTTAAAAAGAACTGTGAATACCCAGAAGCATATGACTAGGAAGACTTGAAATAAAAACTAAAACATGAACCAGATTCCTTTTTATAAAGGCAGTATTATCATGATATATTCAATTTTTGAACTTTTCCGAAATTTAACAACTTCTGTTGGTAGGTTTGCCTCTGATGTTTCTGACTGAGTGCTTGGTGGACTATGCTAAGCAGCTGGGAATGAAAGGGGATTGTACTTAGTTTCTCATTCCTGTTCAACTGCAAAGTGAATTTGTTTTCTCAATAATGTTTTGTTAAAAAAAAAACCAGGAATTAAACATTTTCAGTTTGAAGCTATCTTGACAATGTTTCTTATATAGAATAAAAGACAAGGTTTACTTTCGGTATGTTTTTGCCTGTTTTAGCACTGATGTTATTTCAGTCAGCTAATGTGGAATTGTGATTGACTGAGCCAGATGCAAAAGTCCATTTCTATTTGTTAGTTAATGTCACCCTCACAGCTTTGGGAGGTAGGTGCTACTGTCTCCATTTTAGCAATGAAGAAATAGAGATTTAGAAAGATAATATCCCAATGTCATGGTGTAAATAAGTAACAGATTTGGGTTTTCAACGCAGATTTGTCCTACTTTGAAGCTCTTTTTATTATACTACTTGCCCCTCTCTTATTCTTATCCAGACTTCAGTGCTTGATCTTCATGATAGAGTTTGCAGCATTTCTTGCAATAGTTCTATTATAGCTCCTCAGCATGCTAATGTTGGAGAATGGTCTTTAACTTACTGGAGACCCTTGACATTATAACATGAGATGCATATAGTGAAGATGCTCGAAGTGGAATCTTTAGATGTGTTGTGTGTGTGATAAGTAGGTTGACTTAGTGCCCAGCAGGAATCGATTATCCCAAAGGAAAGTCTGGCAATCCACCTGAAAGGCTGTGGAGACTGGCATCTTCCCACAGGTCTTCATGTACTGATTAGGGGGCTTGGTTTATATACTTACACTATAAAACTTAGAAATTGGTTAAGAATTAGACTGTCATGCATCGAAGTTTATCTAAGCTTATGTATTCCTTTTCAAATGTATTTGTAAGTGATATTTTCCCCAGTGTCTACACTGTCAGTAAAGGAACCAGGTTGTTGGGAGTGAATAATATAAATGTTTATTCAGGGTCAGCATATAGGATGACTAGAATCTTCTTGATATTCCAAGACAAGTGAGATTCCAAGGATCAAAGTAAGCTTAACAGTCAAGAGACCAGGAGTTCCTGCTGAAACTGAGATAGAGAACAACTGAAATCATGGCTTCCCTAACAATGAAACTGTGTGTTCTTAAGGACTTTCTAAATAATCAGTGGCTTTAGATGAATGGTTATTAAGAATCATACAAATTATTTCTTGGAATCCATGTGGAGGACGAATCTATGCAACTTGCTTTAGGGTGTGTACATTCAATAAAGAGAGCCACACAGGAGAACTCTGTCTGAAAGGCACCTCATCCTGACCACGACAGTGGTTTCTGTAGCTGCTGTTACAGTGATAGGTGTTCCACAACAGCATTAGTGTCCCTACACCACCTGACCTGAACCTCCATCTTTTATTCTTTCTGCTGGGAAGTCATTTTCTCCATCCAAAATGAATATCTCAACACCACTTCAACCTCTATTACCCGGCCTACTTCTGAGCCTTGCCACATGCTGTCCCCCAGAATACAATTATCCATATTCCCAGCCCATAGTGGGTGCCTTGAAGACTTCCCACTCTAGAACTTGGTCATGATAAACTTTTACAAAAACACCGCCTTGTCTTTCTATCTGAAATTAATTGTGACCTCTCTGTGCTATGAGAAAACTTAACAAACTTGATTTCATCATTAATTAAAATGTCTGCTCTCTATTATAATAGTTTCTTGTGTTTTATTTTTTCCTCAACTAGATTATAAAGTCCTTGAAGTTAGTAATCCTATCTTATCAAAATCTGTATCCTAGCAACATTCAGTAGGTACCTTTGCATCTGGATCTTAACATTTATGTGTTGAATCTTAGTTGATTGTTTCTGCTATAGTGTCTTCCTGTAAAAACACATGCTTATCCCCTTTTGGGTGATACAAAAGCTATTGATCCCACAAGCCTTCCTTATTTCATAAAAACTTGTTAGGATTCTGGAACTGCAAAGTTGCTAGAGCTGGACTGTCTGAATTCAAGGCAGAAAATTAAAGTCTCAGTTGAATATTTTTTCCTTCAAATTTTAATTCTGCTCTGAATTAATGGAGTTTTGAAAAAATTCCATTTTGATTCACCACCAATACCTCTACAACAGTGGGTTTAACCAGCAGAACTAAGCTTCTCAACTCCTCATGATTCTTTTTTCACCCTAATTAATGTTAATACGACTTGATATCCTTTTACATTGAGCTTTAAAGGATGCCAAAATTGTTACCTTTTAAGGACATTTCCTAGAGAGGTTAGCCTGAGAAGAGAAGAGTAAATCAGGAAACTAGATTGCGGTGTTTGGAGGAAATATTGTTTACTGATTATAAAAGGGTGAAAGAGACTGAATATGACTTTGAATGTTGTATGCTATATAAATGTTTTTTGTGTCATATTGTATTAATGTTGGGATTTATTTTTGTTTTTGTCTTTCTATTTTTAATTTTGAAATACTATTTTTAGGTATATAACACATGAAGTTGCAAAATAGTATAGAGAGGTTTCATGTACCCATCACCCAGGTTCTTCCAGTGCTCACATTGTGAATGATAGTGTAATATCAAAGCCAGCAAATTCTGCTGTCATGTATACCTAATTAGAATAAATTAAGTAAAAACAACAAATTTTAAAAACCCAGCAAATTGAAATTAGTTACATATGTGTGTAGTTGGATGTCATTTTATCATATACATAGATTTGGGTAACCACCACTGAAATCAGGATCCAGAATTCCCATCACCAAAATACCTCTCTCATGCTTCCCTTTTGCAGTCAGTCTCACCACCCGCCCACAAGCCCCTCTAACTCCTGGCAACCACTAATCTGTTCTCCATTTTCACCATTTCTCCATTTCGGGAATGTTATAGAAGTGGGATCAGACAGTGCATATCTCTTTATAATTGGCTTTATTCATTCAGCATCATGCAGGCCCATTCAAATGTGTCAATGGCATGTTCCTTTCTATGGTTGGTGAGCAATACAGCTATTCCCCAATAATGATGTTTTTAACATTTTATATTTCTCTTTTATTTTATTTGAGTTTATTGAAATTATTTTTATTAAAAACTTCAGGATGGCAAAGGCTACAAAGTTCTTGAGTTCTGAAAACTAAGAACTACAAATGACTGGTGATACCTGAACTCTGTGACCCTGCCCTCCTGAGTTGAATCATTTACTGTCCTTGGCCTTTAGGCCAAGGGAGAGGGCAACCCCTGGGTTTGCCTGAAGCCTCCATGAGAGAAGCTGCTGAGAAGCCTCCTAGAGGAGGTAGTTGTTGCCTTAGTTTTAAGTCATCAACTTTGTGTAGGGTGAATTAAAGACGTTTTTAAAAATGGATTCATTATAACTAACGATAATGTATTATATAGATAATTTGAAACATAACTTATCGTAAAGTTACAAGAGAAGATTTTGAACATACTCATCATAAATGATGAAAGTTTACGGTGATGGATATATGTTAATTACCCTGCTTTGATCATTACCCAATATATACATTAATCAAAGCAAAACAAAACAAACAAGCAGATTCCTCTCCAAGATCTGTGTAACCTGGAAAAGCAGGCTGGCTCCATGTGTTTGAAATCCCCTTGTTGTGAGGACTGCGTATCTGCTTACTTAACTCCCCACTATTTAGTGCTGTGATCCAGACCTTGGAAATATGGAGAGGAATAAAAATAAATCCTTTTACATGGAGGTTGTATATGAAGAGGGAGAGACAGATAGCAAACACACAAAGGAAAAAGAATTTAGAGGCACATAATGACAGATGATAAACACATAAATAGGCAATCATGATGTGCTGTGCCATAAAATAATTGTTCAGGGCCAGGAAGTTGACAGTGATGGTGTGTGTTTGGGAAGAAGGAAGTGATTTTCAGATACAGCCGTCAAGGAGCATCTCAGACCTGAAGCAGGGAAGGAGCTTTGTGCTGATCTGGGTTGAATTTACTAGGCTGAGAAGTGGCAAGAGCAAAAGGCAGGAAAGAGGTTGATGAATGCTTAGAAGAATGAGTCCTGGAACTCAGGAAATGAGGCGAGAACAGGTGGAGCCAGGTCAGGGATTTCAGAGTCTAATTCTTGGTGCCTCATACCAGCTTCCAGGAAGTTTAAGCCATTAAAAATCTAAGATTTTTTCACATAGCCATCTGCAAACCTGAGAATTAGTCTCATCTTTAACATACTATTATCCACACACGTGGCCCATGTTTGTTGCCAACATGCTGTTTGGTCCCTGCTCCCACATACTTCTCTCCACTAATAGTGTGGAAAGTGAGCACATAGTCAAGGTGAGTTGCTAACACAGAGTCAGTCAATTACTCCAAGTCAGGACTTCAGTGCTCTTCAATTTAATGGAGATTCCTCATCCTTCTATCAACTCTAATAATATCCAAGCCTTACCTGGGGACATGGTATCCTTTCTCCCATAAAATATAACCTTTGCATACTTGTATTAGCTCATCTGTCAGCTAGAAAATTCTTGGGGACAAAGACTACCTTACATATTTTTCAATCATGTAAAATTAATGCCTTGAATTTACAAAGTGCTAATGTTTATTAGAACTGTAGATATGTAAGATTTGGTTTGTTTAAATGACTTTATAGAGAGAAGAGAAACTAATGAGAGCAGCCTGTGTAACAGGGACAGTGTGGGCAGTGCCTGGAAAGCGTCAGCTTGTGTTAATGAAGGTGATAGATGGTAGTGAAGGGGCAGGGTAGGCCCAGCAGATGAATGAGTTTGACTTACAATTCTCCTGGCAACCCAGTCATATTAGAATTCAGAAATCTCCTTATTATAGGAAACATTAAAATGTTTGTCAAAGTGGGATTTTCCCTGCATCTCTTTTCTCAGAATATCCCCTGTTCTCTTACAATGGTAATAAAAGTAATTAATGCTGCTCTAAAATTGAAGCATCCTTCCTCTCTGTTGCCTATCCTGCTTCATGAAAGCCCCAAGCACAACATGCAGTCTTGGAAAACAGCCAAGGCCCTTGAATTAGCAAGAGGTAGATGGGTAATAGTCCACACTCTTCACAGCAGGATAAAGATCCCACAGAGAGTGAGGAAACAAAATTCTTCATTCTGTAGCTTCTGTGCTTTACAGTCACTACAGACTTAAGTCATAAATAACATATCATTTCAAGATGGCCCAAGCATTGGCCATCTTTCATTGTCCATGAGCTGCTGGTGCTGTGGAGAGTGGGCCACAGGCACCTGCCCTCTCTGTGCATTGAATGATTTTGCATTGCTAGTGGGAGGACAGATTCAACATTCACAGAGCTCTTTATTCATTCCAAAGCAAAGGTTTCTGAGTCTACCTTGGTGTATCTCTTCAGTCCTTATAATTACAGGATTATGGTATATATTACCTCCTCCCTCTCCATCTCCCATCAGAGAGTTAGTTCCTTATTGGGCTACCTGTCACATTTACATGCAGGGTTAATGCTTGGTACATATGTGCAGTTGGAATATAAAATCACCTCATGATATTAGGGGGAATAGTAATATTTTTTAAAATATACTAAGACTGTTTTAAAAACATTCCCAGATCCAGAATGTTTACATGGTCCAATATGAAAAGAAAATAAAAAGAAAAATGCATTCCATCACCCATGATGCAAATAGAAGAGGAATTCTTAATGAAATATCTCTGGGACACTGTGAACAAAAAAGAAAAATTACTGAGGATAAACTGAAGAATCTTCGTGTAAAACTGGCATTATTGTTGCAGAAATTTCATCTGGTGAGTGATGACATTGTATATGAGTAGCAGGAATAAGCTCTGTGGGCTAGACTCCCCTCCTAACATCATCATTTGATTATTGACCTTGGACAAGTCATCTAACCTCATCCTTGCTGTCAAAATCATAAATAAACAAACTTTGGAAATGTATATAAGAATATTTTAAAAATTCCATTCTTTTCTCCTCCTAAAAAATCAGATTTTTTCATTGTTCTCTTAGAATGGTAATAAAAGCAATTAATGCCACTCTATTAGTAGAAAATAATGGATCACTTTTGAGTCTCCTCAATAGTTTGTTTCTAGTGAGAATTTTTTTTTCCAACTTTGTCAGGACGCAAGATATGTTATTTTTATCTTCACACATAAATAAAAATAAACCCTCCTAATCTTAGAGGAGAGGTTGGGGAGGCCAGGAAACATCAGGCAAGTGTGAATTACTCTCAGATGACTTTGTATATTTTAATGCATAAAGAATTGAGTTCCTATGATAGATTGAACTAATGAGGAAGGGCTCAATTTCTGTGACAGCACATAGAAATGCTGGATACAGCAAAAGTTAAAATGTATTAGCCAAGGTTGAGAAGTATTTCTATAGGTTCTAGAAATAAATGGAAAAATGCAAGCCAAGACAGTGAGTTTAGGGAGCACATGGCACTTTGTCCTCAGATACAGGCTCTGAGGGCCAGGACAAGAAATGGAATCTTCCCGGGTGTGCAGGTTAAAACAGCTAAAACTGCCTCCCCTACAGCCTCGAGGATGGAAGGGGATGGCCCTGCCCATGAATTGGGTAGTGGAGAGACAAGGAGACTAGCCACACACTAGTATAAAATGGGACTTTCAAGCCCAACTGCCTGGATTTTCGTCCTAGCTGTGAACATTTCAAGGTGAAAGTTTATTTTCCCTTCAAAAAATATGCATCTTTCGGTTTACATGAGTTTCTCTTACATTAAGTAGAAAATGAAATGCAGAAAATGTTTCTGCTTAATTTTTGGTAAATTGCCAAAAGAAAAGTTACTTCCCTTCAGTAATACAGGCAACAATTAAAATGCTACACTATTAAAACAAAACTGGATGATTAATACTGTGTCTACATTATGGCAACTGTATTTGTGCTTCTACCAACACCAACCACTTCAGCCAGTTCTTCAAGTTCATTATTGTTGTGAGACTGGGATTTAGTGGAGCTCCTTCTGGGTCTTGTGGCTATAAAAGCTTTTACATGTAAATGACTTTACAAATAAAAGGACCGGTATGGAACCCGGGCATGGTAGAGTTTCAGTGACAATTTTTGTTTTAATAACAGTGAATACTTAGAACAAAGAAATTCTGTATCGTAGGCATTGAGTACCACTTAATGAGAATAAATTTTTTTTTAAAAGTTATTGGTTCTCAGCATAGAAAATATATGTTTGGCTAGGGAAAAAAATAAAGAATAATAATTTACTAAATTAAAAAAAATTTAAAAATTACCTTCAATACCAAACCCCATGGCTAATTACCTTGGCTAGTTTTCCCAGACTAGCCAAGATAATTATATTAATTAAATTTGCTTTATTCACAAAGTTTGGTAGGGATGTGAGGGACTTCAGCCAGCAGAATATGAAACCTTTTACCTAGTATCAGTGGAAAGATACTCAAAGAGCTGTGATTCAAATATATTACTCTCATTCTATCACTTGAAGTTTCTTTCTTTACTTCTCTGACTGCTGGCGCAACTGTGGTAGAATAAAACAGAGAACTGAGTTGAGATGGGCCCAGAGCAGATAGAGTAAACCAGACACACAAGAAACTAAGTGTAAAATCAACATAAGGTCTTGGAAGGAAGTTTCATCTGCCAGGCAGAGACTAATAGCCAAAGGATTAGATAGGACCTAATAGGCTGAGTCCTAGCTGTGTTAGCAAGGGTCACAGGGAACTCTGCGGTTATTATATTTGGAAATCTAGGTAAATATCAATGTTATTGAAACCCTTCTGCAGGAGCAGGACCCCAATCACAAAACTGGAACTCTTGTTGGAAAACTGAGCTAATCTAGGGCAGAAGGAATAAAGCTGAAATGTATTTAATGGAATGAGGGAGGGAAAGAAGAGAGGAAGGTGAAGAAGTTGGACACTTGATGGGAACAGTCATAAAGCTGGGATTGGTTTTGAAAGGTCCATCCTAACAGTCTTCTCATCCATCTGCTCAGTTGGAGAGCTAGTCGACTCCTTGGTTGGGTCTGAAGGAGAGAGATTGAGCATATGCCATGGATCTGTCCAGGGACCCAGAAGTCCAGGGAATGACACTGTGAAATTACCCCAATATGGAGCTAAAAGGGAGTGAGAAAGGAAAGACAGAGAGACAGAGCAGGACAGCAAGGCAAAGACTGTGAGAGAAGAGGCTATTATAGTAGGAAGAGGAGAAACAGAAGTCAAATTTTGTTCACCTGTTTTTAGCTAAAAGGCTGAAGATTGATGAACTTTTAAAAGAGGAGATGAGACCCTAAAACAGAGAAGGATGACATGGGGTGGAGAGGAACAAGTGATATGAAAAGTCATTTTTAAAAAGGAGGAAAATGCCAGTGGAACTCACCTCTAGTGAAGAAGAAAATAGGATCCGAATTCCTAGCCCCTTGTGAGCATAAAACGAGATTAAACGAGGAAACACTTCGAAAAGGTTAAAAGCATTATTCAAACACAAGGCAGGTTCTGTTGCTACATGAATCATAGAGAAGACTGTCAGGAGGCTGCCCAGAATACGTGAGTAAACTCTGCAGCTCCTTTCCCTGGTGTGAGTATTGCTTCTCTCTTCCAGGGTGGTCCAGCAGATGACCTGGAGCAGATTGACGTTTATTTAGAAGCTTTACTGAAAGAAGATAATCTCTTCTCCAGACCCCTTAAACAAAGTGATGCAGGGCATCGCCTTCCTTTAGAGAGCAATGGAAGGACTTCTCAAAACTAAAAGTCAGAAAAGGTATTCCCTTTCAAAAACTGCTAGTAAGAAGATTGGAAGATTTTTTTAAAAATTTCTTTCTTTGTTGTTATTGTAAATTTTTCACCTTTTAGCTCTAAAAAATCATATGCTTTAAAGATGAGGACGGATTTGCAATTTATATATTTGCCAATCCTATTTTCTATTTCTTCCTGTTCTCTTGGAAATATTTTTTTAGAGTTCCCTAATTTTCATGCAATCTACTAAGAAAAATGAAAATGTCACTTAAACTTTAATTTTGCTTTTACTTAGATAATTGTAAAAACTTAAAAACAGTGGATTTCAAAATCAATATACAAAAGACTACAGAATCATGTTCTCTTGAAATGTTGAAAAATGTTGTACCTTTTTTGTACAACAATTTGTACAAAATGTTGTACCTGCAGCCAATGCTCAGTAAAGCAGAGTGAGTATAAATCCTCCAAAAACTTTTGAGTTAAAGTTTATATGATAATTTTACAATTTAATTATAATAAAGTAATAAATCTCTTAAGCAGAATATATATGTAACATATGTTAAGAATTGTGTTTTTATGTTTGCACACATGTAAGGGATTGTTTTTAACACTTTCCTTAATAACTGATTGCATTGTTTGTTCAGAAATGTCTTCAGCTTTCAACAAAATTAATAAAAACATTAAGACTCATTTGTGGAATTGTATAATCTTAATTTACATAATACAAATAGTACAAAATGTGGAACATGTGAAATGTGATATTGTGAAAATTCTTCATCCATTATGTCCTTAGCCCCTTAATTATTCTTCCCAAGAGGCATGCTCTTACCAGTTTTCTTATCAAAATTTGTTTTACCAGTCACTTATGAATCAGTCCATTCCCAAACACTCAATGTGTGTAAAACCATGTCGACCATTATATAACTGGAAATATGGATGTAATTGCATCCAAAAGATGCTGTTGCGTTGTCTCTCTCAGAATACCATCAAGAACATTTCATTTAAGGATCAGTATATGTAATAATATTATGTGTACTTAAAGGTAATGAGATCTTCTTTTGTTGTTTTTAACTATTCCTTATTATTCCATTTTATGGAAATTCCCAAATGTACTTAACCATTTCCTTACCAATGGACATTAATTTATTTTTTTGTCCTTTTGGATTTACATGCATATAACAGTATCCTTGTAATAGTGAATATCCTTGTAAATTCACACATTTGCACTTTTGTCTGTCAAACCTAACAAGTGAATTACAGGGTCAAAGATATGTAGATGTTATTACAGTAGACATTGCCTAATAGCACTGCATAGAGGGTTGGGGCTATGGCTCAGTGGTAGAAAGCTTGACTAGCAAGTGTGAGGTACTGGGTTCGATCCTTAGCACCACACAAAAATAAATAAATAGTACTGCACAGAAATTATGTTAAAATACCCTCCTCTGTAATGTATGAGCACCTGTTTCCTCATACCTTTAGCTACCCAGTGAATTGTCACACTCTTATCTTGCTGATCAAATAGATTAAATGTGATATGTCTTTGTTGTTTAAATGTACACTCCTTATGAGTATGGTCAAGCATCTTTTCTTCTTTGAAGTCTTTTGAATTTTAAAATTTGGCCTTCATACATGTTTATATTCAATAGCAGGCATATTTCTTACTGATTTATAAGAACTATTTTCATATTAGGGAAATTATCTTTTTATATGACATATATTACAAAAAAGTCCCCATTATCTTTAATTTATTAAATGCTTTTATGGTGTTTTGAGCCATATGAGATTTCAAAAATTGGGATTTGACATCCATTTGCTTATGCCTTCGATAGTCATATTTAGAGAGGACTTTTTAATGCTAAAATTACAAAACAATGTTACTTTGTTGTAATAATTTTAATAACTACCATAGTCAAACTTTGATTCATGTAGAATTTATTCTGGTGTAAGAAGTAGGATCCAAATCTCTCTTTCTTCCTTCCTTCCTCTTTCTTTATTTCTTTTTTTTTTTTCTTTTTTTCCTTTGTGGCTCTAGGGATTGAACACAAGCCCTCAAAGCATGCTAGGCAAGCACTCTAGCACTGGGCTACTTCCCCAACAGAAATCCCACTTTATGTTTTTGTATGTGTGTATGTGTGTTTCCACACAGCCACAGCATTGTCTCAGAATTACCAAGTGAACAATCAGTCCTTTCCCCACTAATCTGCAATGCTCTCTTTGTATGTTAGATTTCTCTTTGTATTTGAGTCCACTCCTAAACAAAACAAAGGAACAAAAAGTCCCTCTGCTTTTCCAGTGATTGCTCTGTATTTTCTCATGCCAGACCCATGTTGTTTTGATAAGGCTGGTTAATAATTTTATTTTTCACCATTTCTTATATATGCTTACCTGTTAAATTCTTGTTAAAACTGAAAATTACCTTTTTCAACCACTACTACCTCCTAAATTTTATTGCATTTTCTTGACTTTGTGGTTATGGCATAGAATGATATATAGAGAATAGACTTTTTTTTTTTTTTAAATCAAGGCTTTCTAAATTCAAGATCAAAATATACCTTTCTATATGTTCAAGTCTTGGTGCCCTACAGTACCAATTTACATTTTTCTTCAAACATTTTTCACATTTCTAGTTATATTATTTTAATTATATAGAATTATTCTTTGATGTATCCTAAATGAAGATATTTCCTCACTCTTTTAGGACTGGTTAATGTTTTATACAGAAAGATTTCTGAATTTTGGAAACATATTGTATTCAATATAAGAATTCTCATAGTAGAGAGAGTTTAAAATTTTTTTCCGCATCAGAAACTCATCTTTAAACACACTTTAATATGCATAATGTATGTGAAGAAACACAGCTTTTGTGTTTCAGGTCATTGTATTCTTGCGCTGTCCAAAGTTTTTCTTCTACAAGGGAAGTTCTTGCCCCTTTGAAAACTTGTATTACCTTCTGCCATCATCAGTATCCATTTTTCCTTCAGTGTAAAAATCGATGATGGATAGAAGGTAATAGTGATAAGAAGCTAGTCTTCTGAGCGTGCTTTTGGCAGACATTTAAACAATCTGGGGAGGAAAACCCCTGGAGAATGCTGACAGAATATGTTGCCTGGATCATCCACAGGGCTGAGTCATTCCTGTCTCATCTTCTTTTTTACTCCACATAAGAAACCTCATCTACTCTAATGGTTTCAAGTAATACTTCCACCTAAATGAGTTAACAAATTTTTATGGCTTGATCGTCTACCTATTATTTAACTCTAATTATGAAATAGAAATGTTCTTTTAAAAAAATTTTTTTGGTTGTTGATGGGCCTTTATTTAGTATTAATTAAATATTTATTAAATAATTATTAATATGTGGTGCTGAGAATCGAACCCAGTGTCTCACACGGGCTAGGCAAGCGCTGTACCACTGAGCTGCAACCCCAGCCCAAATTCTGAAATAGAAATGTTCTACTGAAAGTTAGCACTGATAATGTTTGAAACAAAATTAATTATATTCACTTTAACCACTCCTACTTTCTGTCAAGACAGTTTATTTCAGGTCCAATGGCTCCAGTTCTTGGGGAACCTGGGATTTATTAAATAGGTTATCAGTCAGGACTCAGGCAGAGATCCATCTATGGTTAGGAGGCGATAACCAGAATTCAGGATTAATAGAATTATGTTTCACTTGGGAATCTGGTCCTGCAAATGATTGATAGCAAGATGCTTGAGGACTACTTGAGGTGCTTTGTTTCCATTCCTGGACCTTGAATACACTTCTTAGGTTCTTTGACTTGGTTCTAAAGTCCATTTAAAATTGGGACTTGGCCAGCACAAGATGAGATTAGCTTGGGAACTGGAGTGAGATAAAGCTAGCAGGAAGAAAGCAAAGAAAGATACAGACTTAAGAGACAAAAAAGAGGAACAAAGAGAAAAACAAAAATAAGAAAGCCAGAAAACACAGTCACATATGTTCCTTTATCTTCAGACCAGACTTCACTCACTACTACATCCACAACTTGACTTAACCACTAATCACACGGTTATCTCTAGCCATGATCCTTTCTTATACATAGACTTCCTTTTAATCTAACAATACTACAAATATATAATTTTTCCTTGGAAAGAAATGATCTTCATCTAAATTTATGTTTAGACTATCAGGTGTGAACAGATGTTCATATTACAATTTTGTAGATTGGGGAACTGACACTTGAGACTATAGTATTTCAATGAAGTTAGATGGGACAAAGACTAGAACCCATGCTAGACTTTGCTCCACTTCTTCCTAACTCACTGAAACATTACTTAAATTCACAAGTCTCAGTTTCCACCTCTGTAAAATAGCAGTGAAAAGTTACAGTTTCAAAACACCTGAAAAGTTCCTTCTACTAGACCCACTGTGCTAGTTGATAATATAGGCATAATGGATAACCAACGACATGACAAAGATTGTACTCACTGAAAAAATACTGCCCCTGTCCTTTGTAGAAAACCATCCTCTGGGCTGGGGTTGTGGCTCAGTGGTGGAGAGCTCACCTAGCATGTGTGAGGCACTGGGTTTGATCCTCAGCACCACATAAAAATAAATAAAATAAAGGTATTGTGTCCATCTACACCTAAAAAATATATTTAAAAAAAGAAAAGAAAATCATCCTCTGGGATGCTGTCAGCATAATACCATCAGTTAGAGGTGAGTGACCTCAGTCTTAAAACTATACAGACAAGTTAATCTCACTGGCTTTCTGTTCTTTAGCCTGTAGCTGTAAGAGGTTTAGAGTAGCTTTCCAAGAGCATATGTTAGCTTCAATTTGTAGTGAAGAGTGAGAGATTCAATGAAGACAGAACTAATGTGAAAACAACCTGAGAAAAAGGCCGTAGACTTCGAATCACGATGGGAAATGGGGAATCCATAGCTGGTGGTCAGACAGAAATTCTTGCAAAAGACACCTATGTGTGGTACAGAGCATTCATGATGGAGTATCCCTCTGGCCTGCAAACACTGCATGAATTTAAGGCACTTTTGGGTCTACAAGGTCTGAATCAAAAGGCCAATGAACATGTTGATCAGTTTTATAACACCTTTGACACCAACAAGGTAAGACCGTTTACTTTTCATTTGGCTATGATTCTGCATTTTTCCTTTTTTTCTTGTCCCTATAATGTTGCCATAGGTAAAAATGTGTGCAGCCCACTAAACAGAGAAGTTTTCAGACAACCCGCAGCTTGTAGGTAAGTCAGTCATTTAAACGTATTTGGCACAGATGGCATGAAAATAATTGGGAACTAGCCTCTCCGCCTTTGGAAATGTTCTGCATGCAGGGAGTTATTTTAAAACCAAATTAAATCTTGGCATGGAATTCTAATGTTATCGTTTAAATAAATCTAATAAATGCAGACTGATTTACAAAGACTGTTTTCGAGGTATTTAATGCATTGGTGACATTTTATAGAAAAGCAAATTACAGGAATCTGCTTTTAAAATCATGAATGCATCTAAATTAGCAGGTAAAATCAATACAAATTAACCAACATGTTGTCTGTACTCAAATAAAAAGTTAGAATGCTTTATATTACTTTTTTTTCATATATGATCAATTTAGTTTGGGGAAAACCAAAACAATTTACAGTTTTAAATTCAAATGAAATTTAGTTTCTAAAGATTATTACTCAATTATTAATATTGAATTGACTTGTCCCTGAGGAGCTGCAGCACATCTGCTTTGTTTTCTTGAAAAAATACAACACGAGAAGAGAAAAGTGATATGGGAAAGGGAAAATAAGACAGAGATGTAACAATCTGAAATATCAGGTGCAGTCTCTGCCTGCTTTTCCTGTGTATTATTTTAGCTATAGATTTGCATCATTCAAAATGTGCAGATGTCATCTAAAAGGAAGGGGAAATACTACTAGTAGAAAAATAGATGACTTTGGGAGGCTGTACCAATGATACCAGGAGAGAAAGAGGGGATCATTAAGTGAATAAAATTAGTAACAACTGGTTGTCCTCAAGGAGTACGGAATTTAGTACAATCCTTGAATCCCTTTTCCAAAGCCATAAAACGGGGGACTTAAAAGGTGTCAACAGTCGGGAACAGGGGAAAACGCAACCTGTGAGAAATTAACAGCTCTTTTAATCCTTGTAGCAAGGCGGGGAACAGATTTCTTTTAGGACCCTATTGTCTTTTGTGCTTTGCTATCAAACATGACTTAAATGTTGCCTATTTAGCTTGGCTGTTTTCCTCCTCATAAATTCTAGTTAGTGTAGATGCAAGCAAAAGGAGTTTACAAGTCTGTGGGAAAATGAGGTGTATTCTGCGTTTGTCCTTAACCCTGAAATGCATCCCAGACACTGCAAGCACGGTGGTGGCATGTCTGTTTTCCTCCTCCCCCACCTCAGGTCTCTCTCCCTCTTTGGGTGTAGTTGTTGCTGTCCCAGTTTCAGGATGTAGCAGCCCAGTTTCAGGATGGCAGGCTGTTGCTCTAGACAGAAGCTTCTCAAGTTCTTAGGGTAATTCTGAGAGATTAGAAGATGAGCTCTCCTTGAGTTCTAAAGTCGTTCTCCAGAGGCGTTGATGTCTTATCCCATGCCAGTGATCTTGCTGGGAGCCCCATGAGTGCTAACGTGCTACGCATGCCCGTGGGGTATACGCAAGAGCAGGAACGCATGAACAGGAGGGCTGGGTGGAAGCAAGGATCTGCTGTCAAAATGAAGCCTGCTGTCAAGGAAGCAGAGACAGGTGACATACTGAGAGGTGTCCCAGGTGTGTGTGCCGTTGGTGTGAGAACCTGTGTGTCCACCCTAGGAATGGCCAGGCCCACCTCAGGAGCTTAACTTAAATAGCTTGAGAGTTTTGCCGGTGTTCTTGATTTGTATTTCGGCTGGGAAGGAGGTGAGCCTGAGCGGTGATGACATACGCCACAGAGAAGGTGGGGGTCACAACAAGACATCAGGTAGCGAAATGAGAAGCATAAGGGTTGCTCATTACCAAGTGATACTGAGAAATGACATGTAATTATGCACAGGGAAACAAAAAAAGAAAACATGTATTTAACTAGACAAGTCAATAAAACGATTACTGTCCAAAACGCCTGAGGATTTATTATTTCTATGGAGCTCCTTTGTGATTTTAAGAATTGTGGATGGAAATAGTTCAAAATGCCTTGCTTAGGTTCATACCTCCTCAAAGTGCTGATAAAACATTTTGATATTCATGAAGACATGAATATGAACATCAGTTGTTCCATTTTATGTAATACCATGAGGTACCCATGTCCTGTTTAAGTTTCTGGGACTGAGTTTCCTAATGTTACAAACCCTGAAAATATGTACTTTTGCCATTGTGTTTGCTTTTTGTTTTTCTCTCTCTCCAGCTATCCAACTCATATTTTGCAACTTTCTGGTTGTTATGATACTAATAAGCTTTTGATCTCTTTTTAATCTGCCATTTCTAACCTGGCTTTAGCTTATACTCAAGCTATACAAGCCTATTAGAACAGTGATTAATATAAAAGTAAATAAATCCTGAAGTTTGGAGTGTAAAATTTATAATAATTCCATGGGCTAATCACACATCCTGTGGGCTTCTCCTTGACACTCCAGTAAGACTTCTTGAATGTTCAAGATTGGAGAAAAGGGGACCCTTGTCCAGGATTGGTGGAAATGTAAGTTGAAACAGCCACTGTGGAGAACGGTATGGAGGAAAACAGGGTGAAGTTTCCTCAAGAAAATTCAAAATAGAACTACCATAACTACCGTATCATCCTATAATCTCACTTCTGGATAGATACCCAAAGGACATGAAATTGGTATGTTGGAGAGACATCTGAACACATTGTAATGTTACTTGCAAGAGGCAAGATATAAAATCAACCTAAGTGTCCATCTGTGAGTAAATAGATTAAGAAACACACACACACACACACACAACCACATACACACACACACCGGAATACAATTCAGCCTTAAAAAAAAGAAATCCTGCCACTTGCAACAACTTGAATGAACCTAGAAGACATTATGCTGAGTGAAATAATCTAGGCACCAAATGATATCACTTGTATGTGGAATGTAAAAAAGTTGAATTCACAGAAGCAGAGAGTAGATTGGTGGTTTCCAGGGTCTGGGGGTCTTGGGAGTGGAGGAAAATGGGAGAATGTTAGTCGATGGGTACAAAGTTCTAGTTGAGCAGGATGAATAGGTGATGTGGTTAATAACAATGTATTGAATACCTGGAAATGGCCAAGAGGGAAGATCTTAAATGTCCCCAGAACAAAACTATGTGTGTGAGGTGAAGGACATGTTAAATAACTTCTTTTAATCATTTTACAGAGTATATCAATACATCACATTATATACTATGAATATATACAATTTTTATTTGTCAATTATACCTTAATAAAACTAAAAATAAAAACTTTTTAGAATACCTATGAGGTGCTTGGCATCTTCTAGGCACATTAGGTGATGAACACATTTGATCACAATGGTAATGTGACCTACTTTACCATAATGGCCATGACAGCTGCACCTCAGACATCCTGGGAACATAAGTGACGAGAGCCCCAGATGCTTCATGTGGGACTCCTTCGTGGTGCTTGTGCTGAGCCCAGGACGCCTGAGCTTAGACTACCATCAAGGATTGATGCAGCAGAAATCCTAAGGCCGAACCATTCCTAATAGACTCTTTATCTGGATCAGGTCAGCGCCCTGGTCTGAGAAGTGCTCCTGCCCTCCTTGACTCCTTTGATATTTAGCTTCACACATGCATGTCTTTGAATAAAATCTCTCCCTTTCTGGCGTTGCATGTAATCCCCAAGAATGTGCCTAAACTTCAAAGTACTATCTTAGGAGACTAGGAGTCTCTGTCCACACTGACACTCATGGAGACACCATCTCCCTTCACCTCCAGATTCACTCAGGAGCCGTTGTCCCCACACAGCTCATCTCCTAGGTTGGATTTGCTCTCAGCTCCTCTGTACTCCTAGACATGGAAGCCACAAGTGATGACTGGGCTTGTCTTTACAGAAATGTTTAAAGCCCTTTCTCCCAAGCTATGCTAAGTGCCAGGGGACATGAATCACAGGTGCTTCTGCTCTGCCAAACCTGGTGTTCTTTCCCCGTCCTACCTTCTTGGTCCTCTCAAAGCAGTGTTCTCCTCCATGGATATCGGCCACCCTTTCTTCCCTCCCTTATTCCACACCTCCCCAGCCTCTGGAATCATTATCTAGTTTGGAAGTAGCTAGGAAAAACCAGGAAAACTGCTCCTGACAATATTATTCCATTTTTTTACTGGCACAAATACTATGCTCGGAAACAAATGGTTTAAACCACAGAAACTCAAGAGCTAAGAATGAACTTCTAATTTTTGCTTTTCTGCTACAATGACTTATCTCTCTGGAAAGGAATTTTTTAAAATTAGCCTGTTATTGGTGAATTATAATTATACATAATAGTGGAATTCATTGTGACATATTTATATACGCACATAACATAATTTGGTCAATTTCACCCCTCAGTCTCTCCCTTTAACATCCCTTCCTCTCTCCCCGGTCCCTTTTCTCTGCTGTACTGATCTCTCTTCTAATTTCATGAGATACCCTCACGTTCTTTTCCTTTTTTCTAGCTAGCTTCCACATATGAGAGAAAGGATACAACCCTTGACTTTCTAGGACTGGCTTATTTTGCTTAACATAATACTTTCAGGTCCATCCATTTTCTTGTAAAAGACATAACTTGATTCTTCTTTAAGGCTGAATAAAACTCTACCATTATATATATATATATACACACACACACACACACAAACACACACACATATATACATATATCACATTTTCTTTATCCAATCATCTTTATCCAATCACAGATGGTTCCATATCTGTGTCCACAGATGGCTGGTTCCATATCTTGACTATGGTGAATTGTGCTGCTGTACACAGGGGTATGCATGCATTGCCGTAGTATGCTGATTTTAAGTCTTCTGGATAAATACCAAGGAGTGGTACCTCTGGGTCATATGGTGGTTCCATTCTTAGTCTTTTGAGGAACCTCTATACCAATTTCCAAGGTAGCGGTGCCAGTTTACAATCCTACAGCAATGTATAAGTGCTTCTTTCCCCCTACATTGTCACCAGCATTTGGAATTGAAAGTTTTTGTGAATGTGAGGAGAGCAAAATAATAGAAGAGATTGTCAGGGGCAAAGTGATATCATGAACATGCTGCATTCCTATCCCATTGCACTCACAAATACTGAGCCTGAGGGGGCCATGGAAGGAAGGTAGAAACAAAGGTGAATAGGAACGGGCCCCTGTTATCAAGTGTGTTCACAATCTAGTGGGGAATATAGATACACATTTGAAAAATAAAAGGAGATAAATGAAGAATCCAAGTTTGAGGGAGACGAAATCACCAGGCTTGTTCTCTGGTTCCATACCATTCAACCAGTCTGTTCATGTGTCTGCCCACCTGGATGGAAGGTATGGCTGGTTGAACTCTTCAGTTCCATCCAGGCAGAACAGGAAATGGTAGAAAAATTGCACTCACTTGTTTAAGGCAGTGAAGTTGGAAGTGGGTAGGAAAGTAGAAGTCATTATTTTGTGTTTTCCTAAACAGTTCATAACCTAATTGAGGACAAAAGTCATGTCCAGATGACTGGCAGTGTAATATAACAGACTGTAGTAGAACTGGGCTAACCAAGGCACATGTCCTGGAATCAGAAGATGTAATAAAAATTAAGTCATGGCATCAGCTGGGAAAGGCTTTCTAGAGAAGCTGAGACATTTTCAGATCTTGAAAGAAGTGCAGGACTTGGATTTTACTAACAAAAGTTAACACTGTACATTGCTGTGCCAGTCACTGTATTAAGCACTTTGTATTTATTATTTCATAGAATCTTCACAACCATATTACAGAGTAAGTACTATTTTTATTATTCCCACATTACAGTGGGCACAGAGAGATTGAGTTGACTAAAACTGCATAGCACAATTAAGAAAACTGGCAGTCTGACTCCAAGGACTGTACCCTAAACTGGTGTAATATTCCACCTTTAACAAAGGAGTTGGGAATTACAATGAAGACAAACAGTTCAAATTAAAGTACCAGGTAGGAGGGAGCACAGTGCATGGGATACCTAATTGAGACAGGGGTTTTCTACTATTGCACGCCTGGGGCCAACACCCCAGGAGTCTCACTGGTTATCTATTGCTTCATGTAGATAACCAGACTTTGGGGAGAATTGCACTTGTGTAGTAGCTCAGAGCCCTGGGATGCCTGGAGAGTATTAGAACAGGAAGTCGGCCTTCCATGTGCTGTTGCTGTAATTGGTGTGAAGGTAAATGAATGGGCCACACCTACGTATCTGGGTTTTATCTAAGTAGAATAGCATTGTCATATTTTAAACTAGACCAGAATACCTCTAAAAATAATCCCATGGAAGACAAAAGCAAAAATCAAAGCAAAACAACAGAAAAAAAAAATCCTGTGTCAGAAGCAGGAAGGCAGGGGTGAGGCCATTTCTCACAGGAAAATGGGGTATTTTAGCAGCCTGCCTTTTGGTAATAGGAGGGTGCTGGAAACCAGTCTAAAACTTATCAAAAGTCTGTGCCTCAACCAGGAAAGTGGTGCACACCTGTTATCCCAGCAGCTATCCCAGCAGCTCGGGACGCTGAGGTAGGAAGATGGCAAATTCAAAGCCAGCCTCAACAACTTAGTGAGACCCTGTTTCAGTGGTTGAGTGAGTTCCCCTGGGCTCAATCCCCAGTACCAAAGTACCAAAAAAAAAAAAAAGGTCTTTGCCTCTTGTAGTCTCCAAAGGTCTCACTGAGAGAGGCAAATGATTTCTCTGTCAGGGTTTGGAACTCAAACCACAAGTAGAGTGAGAGTTTAATTCAGAAGAATATCTAAATACAAGGATAAAACAAAGCAGAAAAGCAAATTTTCAGGTTGTTATTTTACTTTCGCAGTCCCAGACAGACCCTGGGGATCAGATATGAGGGAAGGAGTGAATTAAAACTATGGATGGTAAATCTGTTAGAGAAGAATAAGAAGTGGGGTTGGGCATATGGTTACTGCGATGTATATGATAGTAATTTACCTATAAATCTGTTTATAAACCTAATCAGCTTTAATGTGCCAGAAGTCCTTGCTATTACTTTGTAAATGAGCCCTTTGGCCGATCTCTTTATAATATGACTCACAGCCCACTGTGAGTGTCCTCCACTGGGGACAGTGGAGGCAGCCCCTTGGAAAAAACCAGGATCCCTGGGCTTCTGTCCCAGCTTGTCCCTTACTTGCTGTGTATAATCTTGGGGAAAAAACACTAATCTCTCTGTGTCTCAAATTCCTCATTTCCAGAACTGAGACTAGACCTATCCTGCCTAGATTGTCATTGAGCTCATGTGACATAATGTAGGTGTTTTTCAAAGAACTTTGAAAAAAACTACACAGCACAGTTAGAAAAGGATGCCTTGCTTATCAGCAAAATGCAGATAGCTCTGACCTCAAACCCCTCAGGTTTGATAACAGTTCTGATTAACAGTAGTTCTTATCAAGCTTGAATTATATTTTCAAATGAAAGCCAGAGTTTTCACAGATGCAGGCCTCGTTCTCTTGCTTTTCTCATCTCGAATTTATCCTGTGCTTTGGATATTCATTTGTGTTGTTTGGACAACATTTACCCCTTGCAATGGTTGCCAAATGCAGAATGAAATTAATTAAATAGTATTTTGCTTTCTTTGATATTCCTAAAATGTAAATTAAGTATAATTGATGATTTTTGACCAGGATACATGTGGGGGCCTCAGCTCTACTTGAAATTCTTAAGTGACCTTTGATTATGTGGGTTCTTAGCTTCTCTCTGTGTAGGAGTCCTTAGCAATTAGAGCCAGAGATCTGCCTTTTAACTTGTACCATAATTGCAGCTACCTGCAATTAACTCCTGGCTGCCTGCAACCTATAACACTGTATCAGGTTGTTTGGTTTACAAGGTGACCACAATTAGTGTTGTTCTTCATAAACCACATTTACTAGAAACAAATGACTACCTATTTTATTGCATACCATTAAGCTACAATCTCCTAAAGGTAAACCAAGGCTACTCCTTTCAAAGCCACTTTTAATAGAAGTTCTCGAGAAGCATTTATTGTGATAATAAAACACCTCATATTTGTTCAGCACTTCATAATTTACAAAGAATTTTCACATATACCAATTTTCAACATTTTGCCTGAGGTTCTTCCAGAATTTTACCTGTTAAAGACATCAGCTTTACTGGGTGACATACATTTAAATATAAGCTCTAGAAACTCATGTATATTTTAATAAAATCTGTTGAAGTTGTGGACCTTAATTCTGACTATGAATTCAAAACACCTAGGAGCATTAGGAAAAATATCAGTGACTGGGCTTCTACCTAAGACCAACTGAATCAAAACAGTATTTTGTTTTTTAACCTTTCAGGTGGTCCTGATGTGCAGCCACAATGAGCACCAGTGCTATCCCACGATGGCCACAGTCTAATTGGCAAAAAATAATTTTAGGTCCATTCTGTCACCGAAGAGTTGTGTACCGTGAGGACATAGGCAAAGGGGTTTCTGGGCTCAGAACTTCTAATTCTGAAGCAATGCTTATGACTCCTGTTTTAGTTACAGTATTGAAAAATACAACCTTGAAGCAAGAGATGTAGTTGTATTCATTCTACCATCGATTCTGCCATTTTCTACCTCCTCCACTCACCTCTTCTATTCATTAAAGAACACGGATCCAGGCTCTTACGCAGGAAATAAAAAAACTCTCAGGAGACTGAGTGAATTAGGGTGAAGCTAGGTTTTATTTTCTATGTTATAATATGAGTTTAGGGAGACAGATGCTTGTAATAGTAAACCCGTATTGGCTACCAGAGGAAATTTCTTATAAAATGCTGCCATTGCTCTAATCATGGATCTCAAATAGATCTTTCAGAGGTGATCAGACTTGGACTACTGTCTTGCCCTCCCCTGTCATATAAGACTGACTTCTAGTTCACAGAGGCCCAGACATCTCTGAGCTGGCTGCATTCTAGGAGCAGATGGTCAGGACTTCCTTATGTCCAGGAAACCTATTCATAATCATAAATATTATGAGAAGTCCTTTGTCTCAAACCCTTGAATTTTGTACATCACAGTCAAGAGCAACTATGTCTAATCTGTGTAAAGATTACATTATAAAACCGATTTACCATGTCAGCATATTTTTCATTCTACAGAGATGAGTTTCTCCTCAGGACATTCTAGTAATTCCATGTCAGATAGAGATAGGTCATAAACTCTGAACATAAACAACATTTCCTTTACAGATTTTAAAAATTTACAAAAGAGATTAGGATGTTTTGAATCTGACTGAGGTGGCCCTTATTTTGTGTACTTTGATTGATATTCTTAACATGTAAATTCAATGTAATTGGCAACTGTTGATCAATCATGTAATGTGCTTATGCTGGCTATTTGGAGTTTTTTAAATATCTATTGACTGAATGACCATTTTCAGGCATTTCAATTCACATGTTGCTACTGACCTAGCACAGCTGGTAAAATGTCATTGAAATGTGTCATATGCAAAAGAAGGAAAACACTCAGAAGTCTTCAGGTTAGGGAGTTGTGAAAATTCATGAATTTTCTACAGATAGTGATGTTGTGAAAAGGAACACAAAATTGGTGTATGGAAGGAAATGCTTTTTTTTTTTAATTTAAAAATGTGTTTCTTTGAAAAATAATAGAAATTTGATATTCTAAAATTTCAACATTTTCACTCTTTTTTCCATATTTTAAAATTGGTACATTATAGTTATACATAATGATGAGTTTTCTGTTACATATTTGTGCATATACACAATATAACAATATAATTTGTCCAGTATTTTACCCAGTATTTCCCTGTCCCTCCTCTCCACTTTCTCCCTGTTCTTTTCCTCTACTCTTCTGATGGAAATAGTTGTAATTTGGGTCTATAGTTTGGTAAAATTTTGTTGGAATTAGATTATTTATTTTCCTGAATTAAAAGGTATGTAAAAATATAGGGTACATTACTAGTTACTGTATAATAATTTCTATGGTTTTCGAGGTTTTTTTGTTCCTTTTGGTGATCTCAGGTCCTTGTGCATACCTAACATATGCTCTACCACCAAGTTACATCTCCGGGCTCCCTGGACTTAGTGATTCTAGAACTCAAGCAGCCATGGTTCTTGGTTAATATTGTAAAAGACTCATTGGTGTTAAATAAGTTTATATGTACAAAGCAGAATGCCTGGCCTTATATGTATGGAAAGTTTATATAACATCAATAATATCATTGTTATCATGATTGCTATTGTTATCCCAGCCTACTTCCCTTCTGAAAGTGAAAGAATGTTTCTAGAATGGAAATTCTAGAACTTATGTCAATGAATTGAGGCCAAATGCCCTCGATGACATTATGTAGTTTATAAATTCATGCCTCCAACATTCAAATCACATGTCTCTGAAATATGCTAAGACAATATTTCAGTGCATGTTTCTGGAGTCACTCAGGCAAACAGAGAGGGAGCAATGGTGGAACCAGAGCGGGCATGTCAGATGATATCTGCAGGGAGACTTCACCCAGGGACTTCACAGGGAGTGAAGAGGGAAGTGTGGAGGGATCAATCGGGTCTGCCATGTGGGTGTGAAGCCCTGCAGAGGGGTGAGAAATGCTGAGCCAAAGAAAGGACAGGCTCTGCAGCCAAGGATGACAGTGGATTCCTAGCCAAGCCTGTAGGTGACCAAGAACAGCATCAACTGAGGAAGGCCCAGGATGGACACACGAGGTCATGGAGGGGAAGCTGAGAACATTTCCTAAGGAAACTATGCTGGAGGCTAAACCTGGGCATGGTGGAAGTGGGGCTAAGGATTTGAAAATAGAAAAAATATTTTGAAGGGTACCAGGTGGCCGGAAGGGTAAGAGTACAATGAATACCTCCATTCCTGCTGAGCCAGATGGCACTGAGTTTGAGGTGGAGATGGGGCTGGAAGTGGTGGCCCTGAGGGCCCTTTGATCTCAAAGTCTCTCTGAAGCTAAGCAGCATACTGTACCCATGCCAGATTTTCCTTGAGCAGCACAGGTGTATAGGCAGCCAAGGCTCCAGGTGCAGCACCTTCAGACTTCTGAGCTATCTCACTTTATACAGTTCTGTCTATTACTACACAGTTCACACCCAGGAATCCAGCATAGCATACTGCATGGAATGCATCCCATCTGTTGTATTGAAGTCCATGGTGTCTCTTCTAGAAAGAGAATTCCATCTTAATGAGTTCTGAAGGCCCTGTGGGGCGCCACATAGAACAAAGTCTTGGCTAAATTTAAATTCACAGTTCACCCACATCCTAGCTTTGTTCCGTTAGCTCACTTTTTTAACCTCTCTGAAAGTCAGTTCTGTACTCTATTAAATGAGATGAATAAGGTGACCTGCAAGGTTACTGTTAGAATTAGAGATAATGCATAGAAAGTGAACAGCTTCATGACTTAGAGCATAGACTTTTTATCCTTTCTTTTTTTTTTTTGAAATTAATGGTAACTCTTACACTTAGTAATAAATATTAAAAATTATTTTAATATGCATACATGCTTTATATATTAACTTCTACTTACACTTCAAATTGATTATACCCTGAAAATAGTGATTATGGTAGATCATAGACATTGCCTGGAGACTGTACAGTCCACCTATGGATTTTCTGTTGGGTAGAAGTTCTCAGGATCTTATTTTCCTTCACTCTTTTTTTTTTTAAACCAGAGATTGAGCCACATCTTCATCCCTTTTTATCTTTTTTTTTATTTTGAGATAGGCTCTCAGTAAGTTACGTAGTGCCTTGCTAAATTGCTGAGGCTCGCTTTGAACTTGCAATCCTCCTGTCTCAGTCCCCCAATCTTCTGGGATTACAGGTGTGTGCCACCACACCTAGCTTGTTTTCCTTATTTTTAAAATTATATTGTACTGCTATGGTTGAGAAAAAGCAAATTAATTCTGTGGTTTCCAAATAGCAGAAAGTAAAATTTTAAACATACATTCACTTTCTTTATGGATATAAAGCATGTGCTTATAGTTTCCATATATTTTAGAGATGATGAGAAAACTTAATTTGATATCTCTTTCTTTGTCTCTCTTTCTATTCCTTTCTACAAAATGAAGTCAAACTCTCTACTGACCTGGGAAGCTATCATGCTTCCATGTCTCTCTCATTTAACTCTTCTCTGGAATCCACTCTATCCTAAAAACATGACATATAAATCTATAAATTTGTTGGGATTAGAAACATTTGGCATTGCATGCTTTTAGCATCATCTCCTCCCTCAGCTTCAAAAGAGATTCTGCCATCACCAAACTAATTTTTTAGAATTTGTGATGCAGGATTATGAGAAAAATTGGTGGGATAAGAAAAAGAAATATTCTCCTGCTAGGGCTGGCAGTGAGCAAGCCTGGAGCGGAGGCTGCTGAAGATAGAGCAGCAGAGTATACGAGAGAGGCAGATGGGAGAGGAAGCGGGTGTTGTGAAGAAATCCAGAGATGTCTTACAACTTGTATTTGTTCCAGAAGTGCAAATGAAAACTTTTCATTATTTTGAAATTAATTTTTGATTGTTGGAACATGTTCTTATGAATGTGTCATTCTGGGACTGAATCGTGTGAGTTCTATTTCTTTCCTAACCAATCTTAATAAAGTTACACAAATTCACTTTGGAATAGGTCGCAATTAAAAAGACTACTGGAAGGGATGGCTGGGATGGCAGAACTAGCTAGAAGAAGGCTATGGTTGAGAAAAGCAAATTAAGTCTGCAGTTTCCAAATTTTAGGATACATAAGGCCAACTGGGGAGCTTTTTAAAATGGAAGTTCTTGGAACTACATCTTGAGCAGCTGTGTTTGATACTGGGATATTTTATTTTTCTTTTTTTTTGGTGCATTTTTGTTTTTGTTTTAGGGGTGTGGCAGGGATCTAGGAATCTGTGTTTCATTACCATCCATAGGATTCTGATGCCAGGAGTTTATGGATTCCACCTTGGCTCAGGTATCAAGAACCAGACATCTCCAAACAGTTCTGTGGTGTGCCACAGGAGCTTTTGTAGCTCAGTTACGGAAATTTGAGATCAAGTGTGTTCCCTTGGATTACCCAAAGAAAAGCCATTGGGTATTCTCCCTGCATTCTTCCTGGTCATATTTGTAGGGACATCTGTTCACCTTTTCAGTAATAATTATCTCCCTCTTCCACCTTTGAAGTCTACAGATTATCTGAAGACAATAGTCATCTTTTCCTCTGATTTACTCACTAACCATTTACCTAAAACCCTCCAACACTAACAAAAGCTATTAAATCACACTTATCAGAGTAATGCACATTTCTACAAAATATTAAGAGAAGGGCAAATGGAAAGAAGAGTTGGCTGTGGATTGTGAGGATTAATTTGTCTGACTGCATAACAGAATGTTGAAAGGAAAATGGAATGATTTACTTCCAGAAGTTCTTGAAAGAGGAACTAAGAAGAAAGGTTTCCTCACCCCAATCAGCTTTGGGTATAGATTATCCAGGCTGCCCATTTAAAAACTGTTCAGTGGAAAATACTTATGCTCACCTCCTGGTAGGAATGACCCAGAGCTTGTGGAGCCTGGATTGGAAGGTGTTAAGGGCGCACAGGCATTGTGCCTGATAATAAAATACCAAATGTTCTGCAGGCAACAGTGCTCAATCTAGCCTGTAGCCATTCATCATGCAGGTGACACCAAAAGCTGTGATCACTGAGGTGGAAATCATAAAGTGAAACAAACCATCATCAAATAAAAGATTTTTTTAATGGCAAATTTGGAAGATGACCTTCCTAATAAGCTAGCTTTGCAGAGAGGATGCTCCTGTGATTCTTTGGTAAACTCATCCAGTAACTGCCCAGGGAACAGTTGTACGAAATGGTCAGACCTAAAGGTCCAGAAGAAAAGCCTGGAAGCAGATTTAACCATAGTTGGTTACTGTGCACCATGTTTATTTCCTCCAAATCTCCAGTCCTATTTCCAAAAAATAATGGTCCTTTTCTGCCAAATCTCAATTTATGATATCTTAATGTCATGTTAAATAAATTGTAAATATAATAGCATATTTACTTTGTCTCAGTCATGGCTCTGCTAGGAATTAACAAGATAAAGTGGTAGCAAACAGTAAGAAAGGAGGAAAGTAAAAATCAATTGCATTTTGTGTTGAAAAAATTATCTTTAGGAAACCCTTTCATTTAGACTCCCATCTGTTAGTTGTATCGTTTATAAGAAATTTAAAGTTATTGATGGGTTAAAGAGATCTAAGTTGTAAAACATTAAAATGTAATACTATTTGTAGTGAAATGATTTTTAAATGTTTTCTTATTTTTTTCTGACTATAAAAGTAAAAACGATCCAGATTAGAACATTGGCTTCCAATATCAAGATATTGTGGTTTTCTTATTACAAAAAAAAAAAACAAAACTTTAAAAGACGCTATTAACCAGCTAGATAGGCTTTGCCTCCTATGCTAGAGCTGCTGGTGATTTCTCTGTTGCTTTTCCCATGGACTTGATAAAACTGTTTACAAAAGCTTAAGACTCAAAGCAAACACATCACTTTATAGACTAGTAAAGCTCTGTATTTTGAAGGCGGGGAGGAATACTTTATGTCCCATCCTGCCTTATCTTGCCTGTGTAAATGGGTGTTGATGTCACAAGTGCTCCAAAGAAGATGTGGTTGATGACATGTTTTCTTGAGCAGGATATGCTACCATTGGCATCTGAACTTAATATGGGAAATAACAGGGACCAGGTCACATGCCCTGCCCTTGGCTCCCCAAGGCTGGCTACCTTTCTTATGGTGGTTGAGCATTTTTAAATCAGGATTTGAAAAGTATGACACTTAAGAGTGATGTAGACTATTTGTGTTTCAACTGAAAATGTTTTTTGTCAATTTAAAGCAAGATAAGAGGAACTCCTAAGCTGGTGATCCTTAAATAATCTTTTCCAGGATTGACTAGTAGGACATAATCTTTATAGAGAGAGACTCATAAATTGTGATTCATACTTTAAATTATGCATTTAAAGAAATTGTCCTAGAATAAAACTTATCTGTCCAAAAATATTAACCAGTTTCTATAAAAAGGAATATAGAATTTGTTTATTAGCTATATTTTCCTTTTATTAAAAATTCTCTGAGAAGAGAACACAATTTGAAGATACTCAGAAGATAACCCTTGTAGAGGGTTCAGGAGTAAGGATTCAGCATTCCGTCACCGCATTTCAAAATTTTGTTGGAATAAGAAGCAAACATTTTTTTTAAAGGCACTTAATCTCCTCTTGATAAAGAATATCTACAAAAAAAAGAAATAAAAAGAAAGAAGAAAGAAAGAAAGAAAGAAAGAAAGAAAGAAAAGAAAGAAAGAAAAAGAAAGAAAGAAAGATAGAAAGAAAGAAAGAAAGAAAGAAAAACAACAGTAAGCATCACACTTAATGGTGAGGAACCAGAAGTTCTCCCAATAATATTAAGCACATGGCAAGGATGTCTATTCTCACTGCTCTTCAACACCATATGGAAGTTCTTACTAATGCAATGAGACAGGAAAAAGTAACAAAAGATATACAGATTGGAAAGGAATAATACTGTCTTTGTTTGCAAATGACATGATTGTCTATGTAGAAAATCCAAAAGAACTGAGAAAAACCTCTTGCAGTTAATGAAGGATTATAGTGCTATTGTAGGAAACAAAGATACTATACAAAAGTCAATCATTTTCCAATACGCTAGCAATAAACATGGGAAATGTAAAGTCAAAAACACAGTGCCTTTTATAGTAACACCTAAGAAATGAAGCAGGCATAAATCTAACAAAATAAATACAAGGTCTATATAAGGGAAACTACAAATCTCTGGTAAAATAATTCAGATAATTAAATAAATGGAAAGATACTCCATGTTCATGAATAGGTAGGTTGAATATTGTTGAGATGTTCATTCTTCCCATCTAATGATTCAATGCAACCCAATCAAAATCCTAGGAAGTTATTTTGTGGATATGGACAAACTGATTCTAAAGTTGACCCGCAGAGGCAAGACTTGGAACAGCTAACACAATGTTTAAGGAAAGGAGCAAAATTAGAGGAATGACACTACCTGACTTCAAGATACATAATAAGCTATAAATTAAGACAGTGTGGTGTTGACAAGAGAGTAGACAAATAAATCAAGAGAACAGAATAGAAAGCTCGCAAATAGATCCACATAAATATATCCAACTAATATTTGACAAAGGAACAAAGGCAATTCACTGTGAGAAAAGACAATCTTTTCAACAAATGGTGTTGGAACAATTGGACATCACATGCAAAGAGAAGAAACAATCAAGACAAAGACATAGGCTTCACAAAAAATAACTCAAAATGACTCACAGACTTAAACACAAAATGCAAAGCTTTCAAAATCCTGGAGAAAACATGGGAGAAAATCTAGATGATCTTGGGTGTGGTTATGACTTTTAAAAAACAACACTAAAGGTGTGATCCATGAAAGAAAGAGTAAGTTGGAGTTCATTAAAAGCAATATTTTCTGATCTGCAAAAGACACAGAAGAGAATGAAAAGACAAGCTACAGACTGCGAGTAAATATTTGTTAGAAATATCACTCTACATAAAACACAAAATAGGGCTGGGGATGTGGCTCAGTGGTCGAGTGGCCCTGAGTTCCATCTCCAGTACCAAAAAAGAAAAAGAAATATCACTGACAAAGAACTATTATCCAAAATACACAAAGAACTCTCATAACTCAGCCATAAAGAAAACAAAGAACCCAATTAAGAAATGGGCCAAAGAACTCACTAAAGAAGATACATGGATGGCAAATAAATATGAAAAGATATTGATCATCATATGATACTAAGGACTTGGAAATCTAAACAAGGTGACGCCATTACATGCCTTTAGAATGGCCAAAATCCAGGCCTCTGAAAACACCAAATGTTGGTGGGGATGTGGAGCAATAGGAACTTGCATTCATTATTGTTGGAAGGCAAAATTATGAGCCACCTTTGAGTTGGTGGTTTCTTAAAAACAGAATAAACTCTTACCATACTATCCAAATACTTTGGTATTTACCAAGAGGAGTTGAACATGTATATCCACACAAAAATCTGCACTTGAATATTTTAGTAACTTTATTCATAATTGCCAATTTGGAAGCAATCAAGATGTCAGTAGGAGAATCAATAAACTAAGAGTATATCCAGATAATGGAATGTTACTCAGCACTAAAAAGACATGAGCTACTAAACCATGAAATACATGGATGAAATTTAAATGCATATTACTAAGTGAAAGAGGTCAGTCTGAAGTGACTACACACTACATGATTTCAACCTTACAACATGCTGGACAAAGCAAAACTATAGAAACAGTGAAACAATCACTGGTTACCAGAGGTTAGGGAAGTCTGTATCAGCAGGGCCCAAAGGATTTTTAGGGCAGTAAAACTACTCTGTGTAATGCCATAATTGTGAGTATGCCTTATTATACATTTGTCCAATTCCATAGAATTTACAACACTAAGAGTAAACCCTAATGTAAACTGTGCGCTTTGGATGAAAAAGGTGTGCTGGTGTAGATTCATCAGTTGAAAAAACGCCCCCCTCTGGTGGGAGGTGTTGATAACAGGGAAAGCTGTGCATGTGTGAGGATAGGCGACACAGAAAATCTGTGCACCTTCTGTTGACTTTTGCTGTAAACCCAAAACTTCTCTGAAAATAATGCAGATTTAAGACATTTAACCATAAAAATTAAAGTACTTGTTTCTATAAATGGTAGCTACATATTATTTTTTAACAAAATACTAGGGAAGAATTTATGCTAAAATATTTTGGGTTGTATTAACTTGTTCTAAAGGTCCTGCTCATGAATGATGACTTATCAAGTAAAAAAAAATTGTTCTTCTTAAATGTTTATTTCCCTTTCTACCTTGCTTTCCATAGGATGGCTTTATTGACTTTAAAGAGTTTATTGCTGCCATAAATCTAGTGGTACAAGGAAAAATCGAGCAAAAATTAAAATGGTATTTTAAGCTGTGTGATTCTGATGGAAATGGTTCTATTGACAGAAAAGAGCTACTGAACATCTTTGTGGTAAGTGGTAGTGAAGTGTCCTTTGCAAGAGCTGGTGACAGCTTACAATGTAGTTGGATATTCTTGGGATGGACATGTTGAGTTGCTGAAGCAATGTGAGTCTCTTCCTTTTGGTAACTGAATGTGCAATTGCAAATTAACACTTTTTTTTCTTGGTGCAGTCCACTCTGAAGTTCACAACATTTTCAGATCGTTGGAAAGAAAAATGAAATAAGTATGAATTTCTAAAGCAGCTGATGTTTTTTCTCTGCCTCAGCGCAGAAAGTCTTGTAAGGATCAGTTAAGATGCAAGATGGTTTATAAATGTATAGCAAAATACATGAACAAAGATTGAAGTACATAAGGGCTAATCTTTCTGGGAGTTGGACCAACATATTTCTAATAGCTAGATCAAGGATCCCAGATCCTTTCTAACTCTAAAGTTCAATGAAGGCCTTTATAATTCACCCTCCCAACACTGCCCCTAGTGGAGTAGGGGGTAGTCATTTAATGGTATGAAATCCAAGAGTAAAAAGTAATTAAGATCCAAGAGTAAAAAATAATTAAGCAGGACATTGTACCCAAATGAAAATAAGAGGTATAATAAATACTGTTAAGGTGATACACTGTCTTGGTAACATGACATGAAAGAAAGTTAAAGTCAGATGTCTTAGAAATGATCTGGTCCAAATTCACTCTTTTATAGACAATGGAGCTAAGTTACAAACAAAATATGTAGTAGAAATATCAGCAAAAATTCAAGAAAAAAAATAAGTGGGTAGAATATAATTATAATCAAAAATCTTAACAAATAGACAAGCAGATAAAAATGTGAAGCTAAGTAAGCAAATGCAGAGTTAGCCAACATGGGAAGAATTCAATACTGGCATCATTACCACTTCAGTCTCACACAGATCATTGCCAATAACAACAACAACAAAAATGCACTTTGCAATTAAACTCTCTAAATGTGAAAATTCAAATATTCTGCATTTATCTTACATATTGCACCACAAAATCAGAAATTTAAAGTATTCTATGGAGTCCAACCTCACATAAATTTTAAAATACTCTTTTCAATGAATATACCCTAAGTTATTCTACAAACAATTAAGATGTAAACATAGCATAAAAACTTAGGGAACACCACCAAAGCATTACTCAGAACAAATTTCCTAGAAATGTGATAGTCTGCCTCAGGCAGCTAAAAAATCACCTTTATTTTAGAATCAGCATCACTTACTTTTCATCAGAAACAGCAATCCTAAACAATAAAAAGAATAGAATAGTAAAAAATTATAAGGGAAAATGTTTAAATAAATGAGTGCATCTGGAACATACATTTATTGAAAAAGTGGCCTAAGAACATTCTTTCTATCAATGGCAAGTGAAAAAAAATAGCAGGGGAAATAATAATCATATTGTATAACCTAAGTTTTCTCTACTTATAGTAAGGATGTTAAAGAGGAATTCAGCCAGGCGTCAAGACAGTGAAGGAAGTGCTGCACTAAAGCACATTTGGAATTTACAAAAGAGGTTCTTACATCTTAATCTTACTTTGAGGGCACATGAAACAGTCAAGAGAAGGGTTTTCAAGAAGGATTTTTTGAGAAGAGTTACCAAGTAGGACCCCTGAAATCAGTAACAAGGGAAAGGACTGAGGTGTGGTCATAGGCTGCTGCTGGGAAACACGGTGTCTCATCTTCGAGTCATGCGTGAGAAGTCTAAAGAAGCAGACCACGAGGGCAGAGGAGAGGGATGCAGGTTAGAATGGAATTATCTGAATTCCTAGAATTGGTTGGAATGAAGAACACTGGAATGTTTTCTGTGGATCCCAAGTAGATCTCTGGGAGAGGAGGCTGGCATAGAGTTTTGTTAGATCCTGTCTAGCCGGGTCATCTGGAGGAGTAAGGAAGCCAGCCTCAAGAAAAGAGAGCTGGAGTGGACCAAGAGCAGAGGCTCTCACCCAGGAAAATTCCCACCTAGAAGACAGTTAGCAATGTCTGTACACATTTTGGTTAACGGGGGAGTCAGGGACAGGGTGGTGCTATTGCCATCTATTGGTTAGAGTCCAGGGATGCTGCTAAACATTTGGCAATGCACAGAATGACCCTAACAAGAAAGAATGGTCTATTTCAAAATATCAGTGATGTGGAGGTTGAGAACTTTCCCTGGAAAGGGATTGGCCGAAATCAAGATGCATTATTCATGTCTAGGGAATTGCAGAAGAGAGTCTCAATAACAGATGGAGAAGTATTTCAGAGAAAGAGCAAACTTAAAACACCTGACTGTCCAGAGAGCACTGAAGCTCGCCATGACAGTAACTACCAAGTAATAATGCTCCTGTTTCCCTTCTCTCCTACTTCCTCCTGTTCAGAGACTGATTAGCAAAGTGGAGAAGAAAGAGTAGAGATGCTAATGGAGAAGGAAAAAAGGAAGAAAACCCTGTCTCCTTGTCCATCCCCCACTCTGCTTCTCCTATAAGAAAAGGAGAAAAAATAGCAATCTGACAACTCCTTCCAGAAATATCCTGTTGGGCCTTGTTAATCTCCCAATCAGTATTTCACTCTTGCTTAGATTATCTGGAATTGAGTGATGTATGAATCATGATTTCACAATTTTTATTATGACTTTTATAATACTCTGGTATTGCTTCAAGAGACGAAGATACTAGACACCTAGCCAAGTTTTCTAGGCTTTTGGGGCCTCTGAAATTGAAACTGTATTCAACCAATCTGATACTACATGTATGTAATGGTCACTTTTAAGTTTTGTCCTGTGTTCACTGTGAGGTAGCAAGGTTTATAATTATTAATCTTGGAATCAACATTAGTAGCACTTGGGAAGCAGCAAGAGAGACAGTCATATTTAAGATGGTACCCTCTAACTGAAATATGTTGCCAGCAAATTTTCTAAAGATTCCTTTGTGCTCAGTCAAGATAGTTATGTCCAAATTTCCAGATGACTAATCCTCTTTTATTATGAATTTATATGTACAATTTATGTCATTGAATTTAGTTGCCTTGAGGGAGGGGCTAAATCTTCCTTCTAAGAAGGCTGGAAAATGTCATTTGCCCTGGGTCTCCTGACAAGTTTTATGATGAAAAAGTGCTGGTAGGACGTGAGAGAAATTCAGCCTTCTTCTGAAGCATATGTATCTATCGCCCCAGTCCATCATCCTTCAAAAGGACACAAAGATCCAGAGGGGCCACCGGCAGAAACCAGAGGAAGCCCTATGTACTGGCAGAGTTCTGGTCATACACTTGTGATCTGTAAGATCCAAGTGAATTGACCCAAACTGAGAACAATACCCCTTTTCAGAATTCATATAAGCGTGACCACTACATTATTTTTCTCCAAGGGGTTCTTTGCATCTTTTGAATGGATCCCTTATGCTGCATTAAATAAAATCTCAGACTTTTTTTTGGTTAATTTAATTTCCAAGCCCCATTACCTAGAATGGACATGCCATTTTTTCTCTTTATTTATTTTAAGCAACTGAAACATGTTGGAGAGCAAACTTACATTAACACATCCCCAAATCCTGTCACATTGAGGCAGAAGTGTCACAAACAATGTATGTGCTTCCAGCCAAGTTGAATTCTCTGATTTGATGTCTTTACAGGCTTTACAAGCCTTCAATGACCAACAAACTATGAGTCCGGAGGAACTCGTCAACTTGGTGCTTCACAAGATAGATATAAACAATGATGGTAAGGAGGCTACTTTCCTTTGGCCATTTTTCTTATGAAGGAGAAGATGGGGGGAGGGTCATTTAGAAAAAACAGGAAACTTCTGAGAGAAGCCCACTTGTAACCTGGGCTTCATAACTTGGCGGGTCCAGTGTTCTCCAGGCAGTACAATTCAACTGAGCAAATATTTGTTCACCATATTTACATTCAATGTATGCTGCTTGACGCTTTGGGGTCCATAAAGAGGAAAACAGAAAGAAATTGGGATAATATGGAATGACTTGCCTTCGATCTGCTCCAGGTTAGGCTTTATTAATTATTACTTCCCTAGTTGAGATTTTCCAACAACTTACAAATGAACTCTAGTTTTCCCACTGTAGAAAGTCTTCCTTTAACTGGAATTTCTATAATCTGATCTTTTCCTTTCCTTTGACTCTACTTTTCTGGAGAGTTATACATATTTGTCTCCATATCTGCTTTTTGTATCCTTTTAACTTTCTGCTCTTTTGGCTCATTTCTCCATCTTCTCTTTCTTTCCTCAAATCTGCATTTCTCTTTAGCCGTGCACTTCTTTTTAGAGACAGGGGTAGAGAGAGGACAGACATTCCAAGAGAATGCCTATACTTAGTGGATTTGATCTCAGTAAACGGATAGGTGAACATTTGACTTGAGAGTGAGGCGGAAATCTAGGAATGGTCCTCGAAAACCATAAAATTTGTCATTGTGAAAATATAAAGCTATCAGAAAGAGGTTAAAGAAAAGGAAGCATAAAGATTCTAGTCATGGTTGTCATCAGTCCAAAGAAACGCCTTTCATGGAATCAACCTGCCCACCAAAGGCTACTTCCTCTAGTTGACACAAGAGGGCAATAGAGACCAATGTTCCTGTGTTGACTATGGCATTCATACTAGTCAAAGGTGGCAGCTCTGTATGGCGGGATGGGATGATGAGGAGGCTGGGAAGAAGTTCAAAGGAAACCACCATTGAGAAAGAACCTAGATATGGACAAGAATAGAGCTCTGAGAAAACAATTTGGAGACGCATCAATACTAACAACCTTGCTGCTCATCCAAGGGCCAGGTCCTAGATCTGCCTCTCCCCAGTCTCAAGTCAGTATATTCTCTTAGTATGCTGAGGTCAAAGAATAAAATACGCCCCTGCATGTGAAAGCTTGCAAGAAATAGAGTCAGCCTACTCAGAGGAGATTAGGAGGCTGAGGGAGGCTGGAAACAGATCAGGGAAATGGAGAGAAGCAGGCTTGACAAAAGGCCAATGAAAACCTTATTTGGAGTTTGCAACCAAATTTGTTTGATGAAGGCCATCAAACAAGAGAAATTCTGTCAGTTTTGTTCTATTTCATTTTCAATTTAATCTATGAGGTGCTGCAGGATGGCAGAAATTGGAGCAGAGAGGAAAAAGCATTTCAGGCCAGGGCTAAGAACATTGGTACAGAAGGATGAGCACTCTGGAGGTATGCGGGACCTCGTGAATATTTAAGACCTTTTACAGTGAATTTCTAAAAGACGGGGCAAGCTGTTAGATGACATCCATGACTACTGCTTCTAATGCCTGGAGTCAAGGAATAAAAAAGCCACCTCCTTTGGAGAAGTAGAAGGACTTGGATGTACTGAGGAAAAAACAAAATTTCTAATAGTTGGAGGACACTGATAAATGTGTTCCAGGCAGCAAAAGAATCTTAGCAAATGCATATACAAAGTTAAAATTGATAAAATTTGCTGGGTGTTTTGTTTTGTTTTGTTTTATGCCAGGGATTAAACCCAGGGGCATTTAACCATTGAGCTATATCCCCAGCCCTTTTTTATTTTTTATTTTGAGACAGTGTCTCACTAAGTTAAGCAAGACCTCACTAAGTGTCTGAGGCTGGCCTCAGATTTGCCGTCCTCTTGCCTCAGTCTCTAGAATCACTAGGATTACAGGAATGTGCCACCATGTCTGGCTAAAATTTGCTTTTATGTGAAAAATTATTAGAGGCTTTTCCATCATCTCATCAAAAGATGCTGAAAATTCTATTGTTGGACAAAGCCCAGTACAACAGAGGACAAAACAGAAAGAGCCATAAAGCAAAAGGATTGGACCAGTCTTTGACAGAGAAGACTAACATAAAGCATTTCATTCACACAAAAGGGGGAGTTATTACAGAGGAGACTCTTCACATTTGAATATTAAGTATATATGCCTCAATATAGATTTTAATTGCATATGCCATTATTATCAAAACATCAGTATTAGTAGAAATATAAATGTTCAGTTAAGTGTAACAGAACATTCTTGACTATATGCATACATATTTTTGATGTCTCAAAATTAAAGGCAAAGCACATGATTGATATCTGGTCATCTAATGAATATTGAAGCCAAAGATAGAGACAATGATGCCTGGCACAATGACTTATGCCTGTAATCCCAGGAAATTAGGGGGCTGAGGCAGGAGGATCATGCAGCTTCAGCAATTTAGTGAGGCCCTCAACAACTTAGTGAGACCCTGACTCAAAAAAAAAATAATAATAAAAAGGGATAAGGATATGGCTTATTGGTGAAGTGCCTTCAGGTTAAATCCCTAGTACCAAAAAAAACAAACAGAAAAGGATAAAGACAATCATGGCATACAAAACACAACAACAACAATGACAAAACTTCAAGAACATACATGAAAATCCCAATCTGATTATAAATTGTTTGCAAAAAAGTGACCAACATCCTCACTGTCTTGATTGAAAAATGTAAAAGAATTAGGAAGTATTCTAATTAGTTAGCATGACCAAATTAAAAGATTAAGCAAAGAGTAGTACAAGAATAATGCTAGGAAAAAAAATAAAACAGAAGCTTCATGAAAGCAAGAACAATTTCTTGTTTGTACATTTGGATATTTCCTGCACTAGAACATAATAGGTAACTGCAAAGTGAATGTCTATTAAGAAGAAGGCATCAAATGAAAAATAAAAGAAGAAATGAAGAAACAGACACAATATGTGCTGCTATCTGCAGAAAGAAAGACAACTAAAACAGTATTTTGGAAATCAATGTATGTATGCATATGCAAAACATAACTCTGATTAGCAGGATTTAATTACTTGTAGAAAGTGGAACTAAGGACCAGAGAAAAGTAAAAGGAGATTCTTTTTCACTACACCTTGCTGTAATGTTTGAATTTTTATTTGAGTCTATACCACTGTTTTAATTTAATAAGTCAGTTTTATTTTTATGTTATGAACAAAAGCATCAAGAAGGGAGCTAGAACAGAATCACTATGACAGAAAATTGATGCTAAATATTCATATTATTGTAAAATGGAAACAGAGAAGAGAAGAAGACAAGTCAGGATAATTCAAGCAGGGATTCTGCAGGTTTGGCCACCTGAAGGACAGCAGTCCATGCCCTCCCACTCTCTGGTCAGGAGTCATTCCTGATATGATTGAAGGAAGAGTTACAGATGTTGTTCACAGTGTCAAGTGCAAAAAATGCCCAGGCAAGTTTAACACTAGTTAAACTTTCTATAGTACAAATAGTACAAAAAGGACCTAAGCAGCTCATAGTAAATAAAATAAAAAGGAGATGCAGAGAGGGTGACTATGGAGCAGATATTTGAGAAAACAGAGACAGAACAGAAAAGGAGATATTCCACTGAGTGACTGATAAGAAAGAGCAGCACTTTAGGCCAGAACATTGTGAAAAGCCACCAGGATCCCACAGAACCAGACTGGGAAACTGAGAACCACCAGGAGGCAAGATGGACCTGAGTTTCCCCACAGAGAAGAAATTGCAGCTCATGAAAACTGCTACAAAACACTGCTAAATGCCTCTGCAGTCACCTTTGTGATGAACACAATATTTTATCTCATTTAAACTCTTCACTTGCCTCCTCCCTTAAAAATTTGGTAATCCTCATCTCCACAATTACCCCCACCCCCATCTTTGCTCATTTCTCAGCCCCAGCCCAATTTTTCATGAAATTATGATAAATAGAAATGAGAACTGAAAACACTTTTTTAAGATATACCAGCTGATTTCTTTTAAAACCAAGATGACTTTTTCAGAACAAAAATGCTTATGTGGGTATGAACAATTGGTTTTGGCTTTTTTTTTCCCTTTTTGGGGGGTGAGGGGGTAGGGCAGGGATGTTTTCTTTTGTTATAAAAGATTATATAAGATGTTAATGAAAAGAAATGAATGATCCAGGAATATCAACAAGATAACCAGATTGCAAAACTAGAACTAAATTAACTATCTATGCGTAGCTGTTCTATTACTAAAGATGCGCCTAAAATTGGATTGCGGGTGAGTGATAGAGGAACACCTGTATTACTGATCTTTGGGTTCCCTAAGTAGAACATGTGTCCACCAACACAACAAATAGCCTAAACAATGCAGATATCAATTATGCGTCTCTATGTATTCAACATATAAAAACAAATGTGCAATTTCTAATTCATGTCTCATAAAAATTGAAATGTATCTCTAAATATAAAACAAGATAATAAGCCCTCAGTAGCCACCTTAAGTAACATGTGACCTCAGTTCAAACACCTCTTACAGACTTTGGCTCTTTGCTGGTAGATTCTTTGATGGAAGCTGCTAGATATTCACAGGTGATGGTCTCTAGGGATCATCTTACAAACCATCCTTTTAATTTGTTTGGGCATAAACCATAGTCAAATTCAAGAGGATTAGGAAGCAATGTGAAAGAACAATAGGTTTAAAAAAGTAATCTGTCAGCATAGGCTTTGTGAGCACCCAATGTTTACAGCCCTGAAGGGGTTGTAACCATTTGGTAGCAGAATGGAAATTGTACTTAGGTCTTAATAAATGTTTGATGAATGAATAAATGAATGAATGAATGTTGAGTGCTAGAAAGAAAAATAGGAAAACTTCAAAAGAAGTAGTTTAGATATGGTAAACATTTTAGCTACTGTAGGTAGAAGTTAACAAATTGCAAAAGGGACTTATTTTTACTGTAATTGGTTAGGTAACATGGAAAAAATTAACATGTACAGTTCATAGGTGTTCTGAAGAAAAGGAAAAAAGATTGCAGTGAAGAATTCCATCTTTTCCATTCTCTGTCAGTAGCCGGCATTGCTTCTCAGCTCAGATGGCAACTCTTTTCCAGAACCTTCCGCCACAGCTGCTTCCATCGCCAGCAGTGATGACCAAGTTTAGTAACCCGGCAGTCAGAACAGATGCCAGTGCCCCATCTCCATTCCCACTTCTCTTTTGGCCATGCTGATCCCCTGAAAATTCAAAGTGTTTGGAGTTGGAAATTTACCAGCCTTGACTTCCGTTTGCAAAAGTGGTTATACTTTGGTTATTTGGGGTCCCCTGCCCCACCACCATCGCACATGTGTGACCGGTCCACCACACCCTTACCACGCCTGCTTATTTGCAGTCTTCTCTGCTTCACTCTGGTTTATTCCATGTTGTATTTTCCCTGTGATCCATAGCGGGTTCTCCTCACTGCTGCGAGCTGGGGTTCTGGGCAGAGTTTGTCGCGAGTGCTTTGTCAGCCTTACTCCTGATGCAGTTCCTGCTGACTTTCTATCTCAGGTGCTCTTTCTCTGGCTAAGAACTGCTCTTGACTTGTCTTTAGCTGATCATTCACCTAGTTACAAACCCCATCAGGTACAATCTCCTTGAGATCAAGAACTATATCGGCACCCCTCATTTGGATCCCACTTGTAATTCCACTCCAAATGATTTGTGTCAACAAGGAATCCCCTCAGCCCCTCAAAATGTTAAAAAGTTATCTCCTGGATGAGGCTAGTGGAAAACCAGTACATGCTGCTAAAATGGTAGCCAATACCCAGGAGGATAAGGGGATAGATTTATAGATTTGCAGCCCTGGGCGGCCAGCACAGGCAAAGGCATTGGTCAAGGTGATACAACTAGGCATCAAAAAACAGAAAAGGAGAAGAGAACTAGTAATCAATAATAATATATGGAATTAATAAATGTTTCCACTTCCTCACAGCTTTTGGCAGTCCCTGGAATTATTTCCTTAGAAAAGCACTGAAAACAGAATGGTGAACAGTCATCCCTTCCTGATCTTGGAAGTCTACAACCTGTCAGGCTCTTATGAGTTGGTCATGTATTCAGGATTCAAGGTCAATTAACCAATATTGTGTAGACAAGCAAAAACATTTTATGTACCTTATTTCATCATGTATATTCCCTGATATTCTCATCTAAAAATAAAAGTATATCATATTCATCATCTTTATTTTCACAGGCAACCCCACCATTGAATACTCTCTCATATAACTATCTTAAAGAACTTACGGTTTGGTAGAGGTGAAAGGACACCAAAAGAAGAATATCCATAAATATCAATATTGACAAATGTATTGCTATGTGCCAGTGAGTGGTATGGACAAAGCCTCTTGTTAATTGTTCATTTATTATTTTCCAGGGGAATTGACTTTAGAAGAATTTATCAATGGCATGGAAAAAGATAGAGATCTTCTGGAGATTGTCTCTAAGAGCTTTGACCTTTCTAATGTGCTGAAAATAATCTGTAATGGGAAGCAGCCAGACCCTGGAGACAGACTCCTCCAGACACCCTGACAAGGCTGGTCCAGGGAAGGTGGAAATGAAGTCACTGTGAGAACACCTTTCCAGAGTTTAGTGAGCACAAAACTTCCAGTAGAGAAGAAATGAGATCTTCCCCGTGTGCATGCTGTTGGCTTCAGTCTTCATTATAATTGATATAGGCTTATGAACACAGCATTTATTTTAATCCAGTAGAAACTTCCATAAAGATCCTAACCAATTGCTTTGTTGATGTTCTGTTTGCACATTAGCACTCTCTGCAGATTCAAAGATGATGATTAAACTGAAGAACTGTCTCCATGCCTATCAGTTCAGAACAGAGCTTGCACATATGTCCTTGCACACTTAATCTGTATCTTGAAATAGATCTGCATTGTCTGGGAAGTATCCCCACATTTTAGCATCCTAAGATTAAACGTGCATTTGGCAAATGTGTTTGCTGCCTCTTGGCTCTTATTGCATTTGTATATTATAAATGACACAGTTCTGGTCTATTTGAGAAATTTTTTTGTCTTCACTATTTCTCATTCCTTAATCCTTGAATTAGTAATTAATGTTTTGCTCCAAAGCAAAAGTCTTAAGCTACGCAGGAAAAGGAGAAAATTTCAGGCTGGGCAGTGAGAATGTTTCCATCTGATTTGTTATAAATCTGGATCCAGTTGTGCATGAAAATATGATGTATCATCTGTAATTATTATGCCAGTTGGAGGTTTGATCAGAACAGCAGACAGCCCCGCTATGCAACAACAAGCACTTGACATTTTAAACGGTCCTGACATTATAGCTCTGACATTTCATTTTTTATATCCTTTCCAAAAAATGAAATGATGAATGGGATTTCTTGATGAGTTAGAACTTTTTAAGTTTTGGGTTCTATATCACAGGCCCATTAGTATGTCTTTCAATGAATGGCTTTCTCATGAAAACATAGTGGAGGTTTCCAGGACCAGATGTGAACCATTTTCATTTCAGAAGCTTCCTATATGCTTTCATATTCAAAATTTGGGTTTAAAACACACAACTGGAAAACTACAAGGACAGAGTTGCACTGTCGCTGACTCCCTCATAGTTATGAATGTGGATAAAGGTAGAGATGGAGGTAGATGAGGGATAAATAGCAGTAGAACTGAAGTATTAGTGGGCATAGAGAAGAAACCATAGACAAATGTACAGATAAAGATATCGTTGGAAGTAGAGATATCCTGAGATAGCCTTCCAAAAGATTTTGAAAAGATTCACCAAGAGGTATGCAATATAGGATAAAATATGTTGAAATAAAATGACAGCAGATAAAGTAAGGAAAATCATCACAGTCATGATGCCACAAAGATCTACCCTTTTGTTAAAGTTGGGCTGCTCAATGGACTCTGAGCTTCCTAACAGTAAAAGGTAAAAGGGAAACACCATTGTAACAGCCAGAATATCAGCAAGGTAAACAGTCCCACAAAATTATTGCATCATCAGATGATATAATGTCTTAAATTGTAGGGTGCTCCATGTATTCTAAAGATTTACAAATATAAAGTATTAGAATAATGCTAAAGATATTTCATTTTCCTCATAGCTTAATCTTTGTCAGAGTGTCTAAACCTTCTTAGGAGAAAGGCAGAACTTTTAAAGCAGCTGCTGCCCCTGCCCCACTTGACCCCAACTTGGCTTTGCCTAAAGCATTCTCAGCTAGTTCTCCCTTCCCTGGCCTGCCTAGTTTCACTACTGAGGGAAGTAGTCTCACCCAGGCACTGTATCCATGGATCCCCCTATTTCAGCAGTCTGCCTTTGTGACCTTATCATCTTCCCCTTCACCCATCTTTCACGGACACTTCAGGGCCCTGCTATTCCTCTGCCCCAGAAGAGGATGCCCACCTCCACATGTCGCACTCAGAGAAAAAAGGAGCAGATGATGGAAGAGCAGAAGGAGGGAAGCCAGGCACAGGCAGAAAGCTGGAATCTGAAGAGAAAGGCTTGAACATCAGACAAGCCTGGGTTGGAATCAAGTTCCCGGATGTACTGGGTGACTATGGGAAAATTACATAACTTCTCTGAGTTAACAGAAATAAAGTGAGAATAGAAGCAACCTTCCTGGACTATTGGGATTAAATGAGCCAAGTTGGTGCAATTGTAGAAAAAGTATAAAGAGCATGCAGAAAAATGAGGGCAGGCTCCCCACCTTAACCTGTCAGCCAGGGCCCAGCCTCAGTCAGGATCCAGTCAGGGAGGCAGCAATATTAACAAAGAGAATTTTTTAAAAATATTTTTTTAGTTGTTGATGGATCTTTATTTAATTCATTTATTACTTGTATGTGGTGCTGAGGATCGAACCCAGTGCCTCACGCATGCTAGGCGAGCGCTTTACCACTGAGCTACAGGCCCAGCCCAACAAAGAGAATTTAATACAAGGAATTGGTTGAAAGGACAATGGAGGACTAAGAAAGCAAAATGAAGACACTGAAGTAATACAGAACTATTGGCGGCAGAAAGCAACCACCATCCTAGGCTGAGGGTGCACTGGGAAGAGGTTAGGGGTTTCTAGGACAGTTTTGAAAGAGGAACCAGTTTCTTGTGGAAGGGAGACAGGGTGCCTCAGAAGAAGTGAAAAAATATTGTCATTGACTTATCCCTGCAGGATGGGGCCTTAGCCTGTAGCTAAGGCACAAATGACAGGAAAAACTCCTTTTTCTTCCCTTCGGCCTAGAAGATTCTCTCTAGCATCAGCTACAAACTGGCCTGACAAGGAAATAGCTGGAAAAGGAGCAGTTCAGTCAATAGGGACCTGGGCCAGCATCACAAGACCAATCCTAAAAGGAAGGCTGGGAACTAGGAGTTTATACCTTGAGTACCAGCACAGCACAGATGGGACAAGTGAGGTGAGCCAATAGACACTTAAGAACACCCTCACCATCCATAGGTATGAATTCAGAGCATCCAAGTTTGGCTTTATCTTTGGCCTCCCTCTCACTTTATCTTGTGAAACCTATAGTTCTCATCTGGCTTCCCAGGGCTCCAATCACCCTGTTGCCTGGTACCTAAATCCCCTAAGTTCAGCCCATTATCCACACTGGAATCCTGACTGATTTGTGTAGTTTACTCAAATTTGGGTGCAATTTTCCCTGGATGTTGCCTCTTGGATTTCTAAGCTCTTTTTCTGCAAGATACCTAAAGCTCAGTCCAGGTCTTCCTCTTCCTACACTGATTCCTAGGGTTCCTGAGGAGAGGTGAAGGTCTAACTTTCCTTTACAACAAGAAGCTTTTTCCTGTCTATATGGAGGGCAGGCAGGCCCACTCAGCACACCCTGGAAACTGTGTTACAGAGTTGGAAGAAAGGGAAGATCCTAGTTGTTTATCAAAATAAAGCAAATCACAAAATTGCATCTATTTCATGGTTTTCCTGAGGGTGTTTCTAAGGAGATAAATCTGAAATTCAGGAGCCTAAAAACTTAGGTTGGTTCATGGTCAGCTGAGATGGGAACAAAAAGGAGAAACTGAGAAAAAACAAAAGCCATATTTATTTCTCTCAAGTGTCCATCCCTTAATTAAGGTCATATCTCCCAAGTCACGCTCCTTCTCCATAATTCCTTCTGCAATTTAATCATGATGCTCAGTCCAAAGACATTGTCCTAATCTACATGTGAAGCCATACATGAGCCAGATATTTTCAAATTTCTTCCTTCCAGATTATAAGCTTTAGCAGAGTCTATTACTCAACAACTAAATTTGCACTTCAGTGTTATTTAATTAAAACTCTATGAGTTTTCTGCCATATGGTTGGTTATACAGTAACATTTTCCAGTAAGGGATTTCATGACAGGTGGGCTGTGTGTGAAGACCTTCAACAATCTTAATTTCTGAGGCTCTTTTACCAAAGAGCCGTGGCCCAACCAGAAACATGATACCAACTAGAGAAAATCCACATCCAACGTATTTCCTTTTCTTTTTCCTACAATTCCTTGACACTTTGAAGGAAAGAAATGCTGTTTTTAAAAGATAGAAAGATGAAGGGGGAAGATTCTAAAGGGTTAATAATTTTTTGCCTTATAAAAATGACTCCCTCAGGGAAAAGGTTATAGTTGTGTTACTAAAGTCTCTGTCCAAAGATGTACCAGGTAGCATATGGCCTGATTCTTTGGGCCAAAATATGGAGAAAGGAGGGAAGAGGTCATCTGTGTTCTTTTTCTCATATCAGTGGCTGATGAGCTCTTTAACTAAGTCTTGGTTCTTTCTGGCACCAACAAAGAACCTTCCATCTAGATAGGTTCTCTATCAAAAGCAGAAGAGTGGATTGAGACTGGATTAGGTGGGATAAATGTTTCCATCTTTTTCTTTTTTCCAAAATGCATTAGCACAAAAATAATTGGGAAAATAAATGAGAAAACATACTTCACTTAAAATTGAGTTGATGGCTGAGAAGCAAATGAAAAGATGTAAAAGAAGGGTTGGTGCATTAAGGGAACAATATGAGCATCAGACCGAGGCTGCTTGCCCAACTTCCCTCTCCCCCGACTTAAATTAGAATAACCTTTAACAATGAAAATGAAATACAGAGAAAGCTTGACATTTAAAACCAAGCTACGGTCTTATGCTTGCTGGAGAAATCTAAATTATTAAAACTGAGTGGGCAGGGAATACTCAGAGTTTGTTTCTGGGGACAGCTGTGGGTGGGCAAAATTGGATGTTCAGATTAAACCCAGAGAATACCAAGTTTTACCAGTAGGGTGACTGATGACCTTGAGAAGCACAAAGTGGGGTAGAATTGCTTGGTGGAAAGAGCGCTAGACTAAGCACCAGCTCTGCACTCTTGTGACCTTCAGTTCCTGAGCTTTGGTCTTCTCAGCTCTAAAGTGAGAGGACCAGTCTCCAAGGTTCCTGCTCTCTCATATTCTATGATTCCAGGAGATGCTCACAATGCAGGGAACGCTGCCTCAGTACTTCAAAATGATTACTCACTCAGAAACAAAATTGAAGAATGGATTGTTCATATTTGACTCAAATTGCAAGCCCAGATTTGAAAAAAACAAAACAAAACAAAACAAACAAAAAAAATCTCTAAGGCCAGTGAGTCTTAGTTTGCTACCTGTGAATTCTTTCTCAAGTTGCTAGTTTATATCCCTACACCTAATTCATGTTCCTCTCCATCATGTATGCAATGGTAGGTGAGTGAAAAACTGTCTACATAGAAGTTACCTGAAAATATTTTGCAAAATAAGAAAATAAATATAGCCCTGGTATTCTTGGTGATTCTAATGCACAACCAAGTGTGGAAATCATACCGGCTCACATCTCCCTACAAAAGCCCATCCCTGCAGTTGCCATGCCAAAGGTCAGAAGCCACCCACACTTTATCTCCTAGCATCACCTTTATAGTACCTGGGGACAATGGGTCATGAATATTTCCTTTGTTAAGATGCACCAAAAAAGTCACAGACAGACATGCCTCCATCACTCACTAAATGGGTGACACTGGATGAGTTATTTTTCCTCATGAGCCTGTGATTCCCCACTGATTAAATGAGATTAAAAATACCTGGTGGAGTTATTATGAGGATGCCATGACATATGTAGGCATCTAGCACAAGGCCTGGCCACCATAATGGCTTAATGCATACATATGGATACAAATTCTAGGAATTTTAATGCCTCAGGCATTAAAACTCTCAACCAAGGATACTTCTTAGGGGGGTATTTCTTTATCTTGCCAAAAGGTTGCCCATAGACTTGTCCCAGACACACTAATCTCTTGGTTCTTGTATCACATTAATTTATTCAATTAAATCACAAAATTAATTAATTAATTTTAGCACTGTAGATGCAACCCAGTGGTATTTTACCACTGAACTACATCCCCAGTCTTTTTTTATTTTGAGGCAGGGTCTTACTAATTTGCTGAGTCTGGCCTCAAACTTGAGATCCTCTTGCCTCAGCCTCCTTACTTGTTGGGATTACAGGTTTATACCACCACCTCCTAATTGAGTCACATTTAAGTGGCCCTTCCACTGAGGTTTGAGAATACAACAATCTATAAACAATCTGTAAACTATTATCTCTAGATGAACATAACTTTTCAAATGCTAACAGGCCCTTTCAACTGGTTCTCAAACTAACAGTTATATAGGTATCTAAGAGTTTCCCAGGAGGGAAGGAGAAAGTGTTGGCTAGTGATGCTGCCCAAATTATACCGTTATATTGTGTGCATGTTTGTATATGTAACAACAAATCCCATCATTATGTACAACTACAATGTACCAATAAAAATGTGGGAAAAGAAAGATTTTCCCTTTGTTCTTAAAATGGCAATAAGCCCTTACCTATTTTCATGAAAATAATCTTACAATTAGCTCTGGCCTCAACTCTAGCATTATGTCTGCACCATTTCTACTGAGCATAAATTTCTGTATCGTTTTGTGCTTTTAGGGAGTATTTAAAGATACATAATATCGAAACTGATAATAATTCATTAAAATAATGTTTGCATATGTGGCTATTATCACCATCATTTAATATACATTATTTAGATCACTATATATGCAAAAATAATGAAAATATATCCAGAACTTGACCCCTTTCTGTACCAAGGTACCACCTCACCTACCACCAGCCAGCTCTAGGCTGCCATTATCTCTTGCCTGGATTTTTACAGCAAGCTCCTGGCTGATTTCCCTGTTTACAACTTTGCCCCTCCATAATGTATTCTCAATAGAGCAGCCAGAGCGATCCACTTAAAGCATAAAGCAGGTCATGTCCTTCACAACCCTAATGGGCTACTGTTCACATTCAAGATAAAAGTAGAAGTCCTCGAAGTGGCCTTGAAGGCTTCCCATCATCTGCCCCTCTTTATTCTCTCCTTACCGTTTTCACCTCGGCTGCTGCAACTCTTGACCCATTCACTTCTCTGCAGCCACAGTAACCACTTTTCTTTTCCTAAAACACTCTGTACACTGTTGCTATTCTCTCTGCCTGGGATGTTTCTCTCCAGAGGGTAACGTGGCTTTGTCTCTCACTTCCTTCAAGCTTTTCCTCAATTGTCACCTTCTCTCTCAGTGAAGCCTTCCTGGCCATGGATTTAACATCACACTTTTTTTTTTGGTACTAGGGATTGAACTCAGGGGTACTTGACCACTGAGCCACATCCCCAGCCCTATTATGTGTTTTATATAGAGACAGGGTTTCATTGAGTTGCTTAGAGTTTCGCCGTTGCTGAGGCTGGCTTTGAACTCACGATCCTCCTGTCTCAGCCTCCCAAAGTGCTGGGATTACTGGCTTGCACCACCGCACCCAGCTTAACATCACACTTTTTATCAAATGTCTTTTCTGCACCTAGAGTCATGATGGTGTAGGTTTTGTTTTCATTGGTTTTGTTTTCATTCTGTTGATATGACAAATTTCCCTTCGCTATAAAATTGCTAAAAAATTTGGTCTAGCAGCTACATATCCCTACATAACAAAGGCCATTTATAACAAGCTAATAGCTGAAATTATAGTGAATAAGAGAAAGTCGAAAGCTTTCTTTGGAAGATTTGGAGCAAGACAAGTGTTCCCACTTACACCATTTTTATTTAACATAGTGCTGAAAATCCCAGCCAGAGCAATCAGGCAAGAAAAAGAAATAAAAGCCATCCAAATTTAAAAGAGGAAGTCAAATTCTCACTGTTTGCAGATGACATGATCTTATATACAGACGCCCAAAGACTCCACCAAACACTATTAGAACTGATATATGAATTCAGCGAAGTTGCAGGACGAAAAAAAAAAAAAAATCCATGAACAAAATCAGTAGTGTTGCTATATGCAATAGCAAATTATCTGAAACAGAAATCAAGAAAGCAATCTCATTTGCAATAGCTACCCCCAAATCCCCACAAAACTAGGAATAAATTTAACCAAAGAAATACAAGATGTTTACAATGGAAATTGTTAAAAAAAAAACTGAAGAAGATACAAAAATGGACAGATACCTTCTTCTAGAAGGTATCTAGAAGAATCGACACTGTTAAAATTTCCATACTACCCAAAGCAATCTGCAGATTTCATGCAGCCCTATCAAAATACCCATGATAGTCTTCACACAACAAAAACAAGAAATCCTAATATTTGTAAAAGAACCACAAACACCCTGTGAAAGCAAAGCCATCTTAAGCAAAAAGAAGAAAGCAGGAGGCATAACGTTGCCTGACTTCAAGATTTACTATGAAGCTGTAATCATCAAAACAGCATGGTATTGGGATAAATGTAGACACAAAACCTAATAGAAAAGAGTAGAGAACCTAGAAGTAAACCCACACGTCTACAGTCAACTGACTTTCCACAAAGGTGCTAAGAACATTCATTAGAGAAAGGACAGTGTTTTCAATAAATTATGCTTAAAAAATTAAACACTTACATGCACAGAAGTGAAGCTAAACTCCATTGCTCATCAATTTTTAAAAAACAAACCCAACATGGATATGAGACTTAAATGTAAAAACTGAAACTATAAAATTACTAGGAGAAAGCATAGGGGGAACACTTCAGAACATTGGAAGGGACAAGGATATTTTTGGACAAGACCCACAAAGAATAGAAAACAAAAGCACAAATAAACAAATGGGATGATATCAAATGAAAATAGTTTTGTACAGCAAAGGAAACAATCAACAAAGTAAAAAGTAAATGACAGAATAGTAAAACATATATCCAAACTATATATCTGGCAAGAGGATGATATCCAGAATACATAAAGAACTCCAAAACCTCAACAGCAAAATAACCCCAAATAACCTGACTTAAAGTTGGATAGTCTGTAATCCCAGCACTTTGGGAGGCTGAGACAGGAGAATCGTGAGTTCAAGGCCAGCCTCACCAATGGCGAGGCGCTAAGCAACTCAGTGAGACCCTGTCTCTACATAAAACATAAAAAAGGGCTGAGGATGTGGCTCAGTAGGTAAGCACCCCTGGGTTTAATCCCCCAGTACCAATAAAATAAAATAAAATAAAAGCCCTGCACTTTGGGAGCATGAGACAGGAGAATCATGAGTTGAAAGCCAGTCTCAGCAACAGCAAGGCTCTAAGCAACTCAGTGAGACCCTGTCTCTACATAAAACACAAAATAGGGCTGGTAATGTGGCTCAGTGGTTGAGTACCCCTGAGTTCAATATCCAGTACCAAAAAAAAAAAAAAAATTAATTAATTAAATAAATTAAAAAATAAAATAAAATAAAATTGGACAACATGAATAGACATTTCTCAAAAGGAGATACACAAATGGCTATCAGGTACGTGAAAAAAAGCTCAACATCACTAATCCTCAGGAAAATGCAGATTTTTTTTAAAAAAAACTTTATTTGTTCTATTTAGGCTTATATGTTAACAAAGTGCAATTTGATTCATTATACATAGATAGAGGATAACATATCAATTCTCTAGTTGTAAGTTGTATAGAATCACAACATATATGCAGTCATACATAAAGTTAGGGTTATTATGACCATCATATTCCATCACCTTTACTGTCCCCATGCTCCCTCTCCACTTACACCCCTGTGAACAGAGATCCACCATTGTTCCCATGTCCTTCCCCACATTATGGATCAGCATCCAGTTATCAACGAGTACATTCGGCATTTGGTTTTCTGAGATTGGCTTACTTCACTTAGCATGATATTCTCTAACTCCATTCATTTACCTGCAAATGCCATAATTTTATTCTCTCTTATTGCTGAGTAATATTCCATTGTGTATATGTACCACAGTTTCTTTATCCAGTCATCTATCAAAGGGCATCTTGGTTGGTTCCACAGTTTAGCTATTGTGAATTGAGCTGCTATAAACATTGAAGTGGCTGCAGCACTGTAGTATGCTGTTTTTAAGTCTTCTGAGTATAGACCGAGGAGTGGGATAGCAGGCTCAAATGGTGGTTCCATTCCAAGTTTCCTAAGGAATCTCCATACTGCTTTCCAGATTGGTTGTACCAATTTGCAGGTCCACCAGCAATGTATGAGCGTGCCTTTTCCCCCACAAGTTCGCCAACACTTATTGTTGTTTGTATGCTTGATAATTGCCATTCTGACTGGCATGAGATGAAATCTTAGGGTAGTTTTGATTTGCATTTCTCTGATTTCTAGAGATGTTGAACATTTTTTCATATATCTGTTTATGAATTGTATATCTTCTGTGAAGTTTGTGTTCAGCTCTTTGGCCCATTTATTGATTGGGTTGTTAGTATTGTATATCTTAGTATTGTATATCTTAGTATTGTATATCTTAGTTAGTATTGTATATCTTCTGTGAAGTTTGTGTTCAGCTCTTTGGCCCATTTATTGATTGGGTTGTTAGTTTTTTTGGTGTTAAGTTTTTTGAGTTCTTTATATATCCTGGAGATGAGTGCTCTATCAGATGTGTGTGTGGCAAAGATTTGTTCCCAGAATGTCAGCTCTCTGTTCACTTAATTGATTATTTCTTTTGCTGAGAAGAAGCTTTTGAGTTTGAATCCATCCCATTTGTTCATTCTTGATTTTACTTCTTGTGCTATAAGAGTCTTGTTAAGGAAGTATGGTCCTAATCCGACATGATGAAGATTTGGGCCTATTTTTTCTTCTGTTAGGCGTTGGGTCTCTGGTCTGATTCCCAGGTCCTTGATCCACTTTGAGTTGAATTTTGTGCATGGTGAGAGTTAGGGGTTTAGTTTCATCTTGCTGCATATGGATTTACAGTTTTCCCAGCACCATTTGTTGAACAGGCTATCTTTTCTCCAGTGTACATGTTTGGCTCCTTTATCTAGTATAAGGTAACTGTATGTAAATGGGTTCATTTCTGTGTCTTCTATTCTATACCTTTGGTCTACATGTCTATTTTGGTGCCACTACCATGCCATTTTTGTTACTATAGCTTTGTAGTATAATCTGAGGTCAGGTATTGTGATGCCTCCTGCTTCACTCTTCTTGCTAAGGATTGCCTTGGCTATTCTGGGTCTCTTATTCTTCCAAATGAATTTCATGATTGCCTTTTCTCTTTCTATAAGGAATGACATTGGGATTCTAATTGGTATTGCATTGAACCTATATATCGCTTTTGGAAGTATGGCCATTTTGACAATATTGATTCTGCCTATCCAGGAGCATGGGAGATGTTTCCATCTTCTAAGGTCTTCTTCAATTTCTTTCTTCAGTGTCTTGTAGTTTGCATTGTAGAGGTCTTTCACCTCTTTTGTTAAATTGATTTCCAAGTATTTTATTTATTTATTTATTTTTTTGGCACCAGGGACTGAACTCAGGGGCACTCGACCACTGAGCCACATCCCCAGCCCTATTTTGTGTTTTATGTAGAGACAGGGTCTCACTGAGTTGCTTAGTGCCTCGCCATTGCTGAGGCTGGCTTTGAACTCGCGATCCTCCTGTCTCAGCCTCCCTAAGTGCTGGGATTACAAG